>CAUYSK010110895.1:0-17562 GCA_963575035.1 Avahi laniger
TAAAAATGTACATTATTTAGACTGGGCACAGTGGCTCACGCCTGTAATCCTAGCTCTCTGGGAGGCCGAGACGGGCGGATTGTTTGAGCTCAGGAGTTCGAAACCAGCCTGAGCAAGAGTGAGACCCCGTCTCTACTAAAAATAGAAAGAAATTAATTGAACAACTAAAAATATATAGAAAAAATTAGCCGGACATGGTGGTGCATGCCTGTAGTCCCAGCTACTCGGGAGGCTAAGGCAGGAGGATCGCTTGAGCCCAGGAGTTTGAGGTTGCTGTGAGTGAGGATGACGCCACGGCACTCTAGCCTGGGCAACACAGTGAGACTCTGTCTCAAAAAAAAAAAAAAAAAAGTCCATTTGATTCCAGGCACTGGACAAGGTAATTCTATCATCCTAATAAATGAGCTGTTTTTGTTTTCTAAGTACCCTTCCTCCAGCCATATCCATACGCTCATAGTCTCGTAGATCCAATCACCGTAAGTACACTTTTGTGTCCTGGCGCCTTCATTTAACATGGGCTAAGCGATTTTGTTCAGGCATCATCATTATCATTTTACACTGTATTTTAAAGTATCTTTTCAAATGCTTTTCTGTATATCTCGGAATTCTCACTTTGTACAGGCAACCTAAATGGCAAGAAGAAAGAAGATATCAAAACCACATAAAAGTGTGTTTTCACATTGGTAATAACATTTTAAAAGCCTATTCTGTAAAAAAGGAAATGCCTTCTCTACTTCCCACAAATTTCCACCTACCCGTTCTGGGCCCAGCTACAGTCAACTTTTATTTGTCCTTGAGTGTATTATCTTCTTCCTGTGACCTGTTTTGCTTCAGTGGATGTGCCTGTTATCATTTCATTCCTGTTTGCCTTTTCCAGAGGAGCGAGAGAAAAAATAACATGCACGAGACAACCAGTATCAAGCCAGCAGTCCTTGGGTCCTCGCTCTTCCAAGCTCTTAGCCCTGGCAGAGTTGTCCGGGAGCTCAGGCCGGGAGAAGGGGAGGGGAGAAAGCTAGTGTTCACTGAGTTCCTGCTTTGTGCCAGACCCTATGTTGGTGCTTTGCCGACGTGACCTCGTGCAGGGTCCTCACAATGAGATATTTCCTTACATCATCCTACGTGTCCTTGCTGCCCTGTGGGAAAGCAATGACACATGCTGATTATCCCCATTTTGTAGATGATGAAATGGAGGTTTTGCAAGGTTTCATTACTAGCGACAGGGTCAAGAATGGTAGCAATTTGACTTCACCCTGGGTTCTCCCGCAGCCTTGTTAATTCTGGTGTAGTTTCACATGACCATTTTCTAGTCTGCCCACCTTGACTGCTTAATAAGAGCTCAAGGAATACAAGTTAGAAAATTAACAAAAAACAGCTACAAAAGTCAATGCTACCTGAACAGTATTGTGTACTCCATAGCTAAATATAAGCTGGGCTTTGTTGTTTTGTCATCCTCCCCCCCTTCCATTAATAAGAGTAGGTGCTGAATAAATGCTCGAATACATATTGAACTAATGGAGACGGTGGAGAATAAACAGCTTTAAAAAAAATCCGTGTAAGGCCAGCACGGTGGCTCATGCCTATAATCCTAGCACTCTGGGAGGCCGAGGCAGGAGGATTGCTTGAGGCCAGGAGTTCAAGACTAATCTAAGCAAGGGCAAGACCCTGTGTCTACAAAAAATAGAAAAATTAGCCAGGCGTGGTGGTCTGCACCTGTGGTACCAGCTTAGTTAGGAGGCTGAGGCAGGAAGATCACTTGAGCCCAAGAGTTCAAGTTTGCCATGAGCTGTGATGAGGCCACTGCACTCCAGCCTGGGGACAGAGCAAGACCCTGTCTCAAAAAAAAAAAAAAAAAATCTATTTAAGTATGTTAATGTGCTTAAGAGGAGAATGGAGAAGTTAAGCATGAAATGTTTCCTATATAAGGTAAATGGTCCAGTTTATTATTATTTGCATTTATTTATCCTACAAGCATTTTTTTTTTGAACATCTATTATGTGCCTAGTCTAGTAGGGAGCCTAACCCAAGGGAGTAGAAAGTCAGAGGTACTAATTATGCAGTGTGGGAGGAGGAAGACTTATGCAAGGCTCTCCCTGCTGCTGGCCAAATCTCCAGCCACATCAGCTAAGACTCTCACACTGGACCCTCACAGGCACCTGCTTTCTGCTGAAGCAATTGCTCATAAATGCTTTAAACTGAACACAATAAATGGCTTGTGTCCTAGAGCAGGGCACAGGGCAGGCTCTGGAGCTAGAGCACCTGGGTTCAAATACCGATTTCCCTTAGATAATCTATGGGAAGGTTCAGCCCCGTGCCTGGCACAAAGTAAGGCATCAATAAAATGATTGTCATCACACATTGCCCCAAGTCTACTTTGAATTGAGACTGAGACGAAGAGTATTAAATTTGCTCTTTATGTACGCTGTTTAATTTTAACAATAATCCCCCCATTTTACAGAGGAAGAAACTGAGGCTCGGAGAGTATGAATATCATGCCTGTGGAAGAGCTGAAATTGTAACTCTTGTTCCAATTCCAAAGCCCACACCCTATCTGTGGCCCCGGCCTGCTGTGAATATCCACCAACAGGAACCTTTCTGGCAGATCTAAACACACACCCAAAATGTCACGGCTATTTTGTTCTCTCATGTTTTATTCTTTTTTTTCATAAAATGGAAATCCTGGCCTTTCAATCGTTAGAAGCACAGAGCTTAGAACTGAGGAAGAGCTGAGTTGTATCATACCTTTATCTTATAGGATTTCAGGCTGTTGATTGAAGCACTCTGAGTTTATATTTCTTCTTAGGGTAAAGACGTGTTGCTTTCAGTTGTTCAAAATGAATCAAAGAGATAAAATTCAAAAACTTGCCCACGTGAAAGTGACTAAGGTATCCTAACACATGACAACATCTCTATGGGGCCATTCATGGGTAACTCTCTAGGGTAGCTTGGAACAAGCCAAGGCTTAAAAGTTCATGTCGCATGAAGATACTTCTAATTCCCAAGTGATACGGGATTGTTTTAATGAGAGACAGAATAGCTAGAGAAGCTGAAGTTTCCAAGCCATTAACAAATTATTTGAAAACTATGACAGCACTATTGAGTTGTACTTATTTTGAATTAAAATATTGTTAATGATTTATCCCAAGCTCATGAGCTCAGAAATTAGCAGTCGAGTCGAAAGAACCTTGGCTTTGGAGTCAGACAGATGGGGATTTGAAGCCTGACTGCATGTTTATACATTCATCACTTTGAGAAAGTCACTGCAATGATCAGGACTAGTTGCTATCATCTGTAAATTGGGGATACCAGCAACCACATAAGTTACTGTGAGGTCAAATAAAGTGCCCAGGACAAGTGAGTGTCACTCGTCTTTTTGTTGAGTGATTGGACCTCAGTGTGATGGCCCCTGCTAGCCCATAGGACAATTAGGATCCAACATTCATCCCTCTAACCCCGCCTTGACACAGAGACTGACCTAACCTAGAGAGGTTAAGTAACGGTGGTTACTGGACTCAAAACCAGACCACCTAGGCAATCAGACTGGCAGTCCCTGCACCACACTAGTTGCTTTTCCTTCTAGAGGAGAGTGTGTACATTTATGGAAAGAAGAAAAAAAAGGAGGGCATCAGCTAGAAAATTCATCCTTAAATTTTGTGGTAATTATCTTTGCTGATCTTCAAGAAAGCAAATGTGCTCATGATTCTTGCACTCTGCTCTGGCGTGCAGGCGACAAGCTGAAGAGAAGGCAGCGCGCCCTCAGACTCACCTTCCCAGCCTCCCGGGAACTGCTGCGTCAAAGTCTGAGCCGCTTCTCCAGAGCCATCCGCGCAAGCGACGCAACCCAGCAATCAGATCAGGGATGCTTTATTTATGGCTTTAATAATGGAGCCTCTTGGGGAAATTTTGGTTTCCCATTCCCAGAAACAAAATTGCTTCTACAGAATGTCCTTGAAATTTATTACTGTTTATGCTTTTTTCCTACCACACTCTTTATGCCACCTTAATAGAGTTTAAAACATCCCTTCACGAAAGTAGACAGAACGGTCTGCACTGTCGCTCATTTGGCTGGTACGTTCGTTACCAAGCCAGCACACTGTCGAAAATTGAGGCTGTATGCCGATAATGCCGCTGCTGATGACATCATCCCGTGCCGAACATGCCGTGTGTATTACCAGAACTGCCCCTAATCCAGCAGAACCTCGTCTTAGCTTTGCCCAGTCCCCAGTCCCTCACTTCCACGGCAGTTGGAAGAATTGCACCCACGTCTCCGGAGGCACTCAGGCTTGAAGCCGTTTCCATGGCGACGAGACAGACCCAAGGTTCAGATTTCATTTTGTTTTAGATCTCAATGATATTATTAAAGAACTGGTTTACCGGTGAGAATGCCAGCCATCTGAGAGAGGAGGCTAGAGGGGAGAGAGAGCCACTGACTTCCTGGGGCCCTAGCTGCAGGAGGGACCTCAGGGAGTTTCTGTTTAACAAGGGGCAGTGGGTAGTTATCCTGCAAAGGAAAGGTCAGGTTCCCACAGAGACACCGGGTATGGACCGGTTGTGTCCGGTGCATCAAATATCTCCTCTCGCCTTGGGTAGATCCAGGTTTAGACTGCCGGAGGCTTGCCTGTAAAAGCAGGCAGCGCCACAAGGCAGGCAGAACTCAACCTGAGAATGCCCATAAAGGTCCTTCCTGCCTGCGGGCACCAGCCACACAGGAGGGTGGGGGTTTTTTTTGTTTTGTTTTGTTTTTTTGAGACAGAATCTCGCTTTGTTGCCTGGCTAGAGTGAGTGTAGTGGCGTCAGCCTAGCTCATAGCAACCTCAAATTCCTGGGCTCAAGCAATCCTCCTGCCTCAGCCTCCCAAGTAGCTGGGACTACAAGCATGAGCCACCACGCCCGGCTAATTTTTTGTTTCTATTTTTAGTTGACTGGCTAATTTTTTTTCTATTTTTGTAGAGATGGGGTCTCGCTCTTGCTCAGGCTGGTCTTGAACTCCTGACCTCAAGTGATCCTCCTGCCTTGGCCTCCCAGAGTGCTAGAATTACAGGCGTGAGCCACCGCGCCCAGCCCAAGGGTGGGATTTTAAAGCTGGCGGCTGGAGTCAGACTTCCAGGTTCTGTCGCTTGTTAGCTGCGTGGCCTTGGATAGGTCAGTTACCTTCTGAGACTCTGTTAACTCATCTGTAAAAAGAGAGCTGTTAGGAGGATGACGTGAGATCATGCACTTAAAGTGCTGGGAAAGAGTCTGGCCCTGTAGAGCTGAGAAATGCTCGAAATGCTCATTATTACTGCCTTGGTTGCGGTGAGGGCAAGGCACGAGTGTCTGTTATTCAAAGAGGAAAAACGCACATGAAACACTGCAAAAATAAGAAGGATTATTGATAGAATGGATGATACATATTTTTGTTTTGCATGCACTTTCTAAACATTTTATTTTATATTTCTTTCCAGGGAATTTGGCAAATGCTAAATGTCCCCAGCAACAATCACCCACATGTCCTTTCAACAAGTATTTATGAGCCAGGCATGATACTAGAGATAAACAAAGTCTCTGCCCTTTGGGAGTTTTCTCAACCCCCCTGGGGTGCTTGTTTGACAAGGGGAGTGGTTAGTTGCCCAATGAAGAAAAGGTCAAAGTTGCCACAGAAATTCCTGTTTGGACTAGACAGAGTTCTAGAAAGGCTTCTATTTATTGAACATATGTAGGGAAAAGGAAAGATTGCTATAGCTTTTACCTCGTTCCACTCCACTGGAAACAATAAGGTATATGAGAAGGAAGTTTAGAGGATGGGAAAGGTAAGCAAAACAGGCGTGTCTTCCACCTCTGGAGGAAGTAAGGGAAGGACCTCAAACAGTTCCATTCCATCCAACCTACGAACAAGCGGTAGGGAGTATGGGACAGTCACTCATGGAACAGCAGGGAGCACGGGCTGTGGTGGACAGAGAGCTGAGCAAAGTCTTGCAGCACAAATATGAGTCACCTCCGCTGGCTGGGCAGAGGGTGGGTGCTGTGTGTTGTCCAAGGAAAGTCCACACCTGTATGGGCCCATTCGGGCGCTGGCTGGGCAGTCAGCGAACACGGACTCTAATCCTTCCTGTGGGTCCCTTTGAGATCAGCCTCTTCCTCTCTGGGCCCCACTAATCTCTCTCATCATTTCCTCTTCCTTGTTCTTCCCTAATCTCTTTGGTCTAGGGCATCCCTTTCAAGTGCCCATGGAAGGGAAGAAACGCTGCTTTCATTTATGGCATTTTCTCCCAAATACTTTGTTCTTGTCTAGAGTCTTTTTTTCTCACCCTTGAGGGCCTAGGATTTGGAAACTCAAAAGCCAGGGAGATACTCATGTTTCTTCAAGTCATATAATTTACATATATAGTAAAATTTACTCTTTTAAATAAGGTGAGTTCCGACAAATGCATACAGCAAAGTCACCATCAACATAGTCAAGATATGGAATATTTTCATCTTCTCAAAAAGTTCCCTCATGTCCCTTTTGTAATCAGTCTCCTCTTCTCATCCCCACCCCTGACAACCCTATTTTCTGTTCCTGTAGTTTTACCTTTTACAGACGCCACACAGTATGGAGCCTTTTGAGTCGGATTCTTTCACTTGGCATAATGCTTTAGAGTCCCCCGTGCCGTCACATGGATCAATAGGTCGTTCCTTTTTATTCCTGAACAGGATTCCGTAGTGTGAATATACCACTGTGTGTTCACCAGTTGACGGACATTTGCTTCTAGTTTCGGGCTATTACGAAAAAGCTGCCATAAATATTAGTGAACAGGTTTTTGTGTGTATTGTGTATATATTTTCAATTCTCTTGGGTAAATTTCTAGGAGTGGGATTGCTGGGTCATAGGGCAAGTGGATGTTTCAATTTATAAAAAACTAACAAACTGTTTTCCCAAACAGTTCTTGTGCCATTTTGCATCCCCACGAGCAGTATAGGAGAGTTCTAGTTGCTTCACATTCTTGTTGACATTTGGGACTGTTACTTACTTATTTTTCAATTAGTCATCCTGATAGATGTGTATACTTTTTTTTTCCTTCTGATTTCTACTGCCACATCCCTTTCTTGGGGTAAACGTACAGAAAATCCTATCTGACCAAATGAGGTGCAGAGTCAAGAGAAAATTTAAGGATGACTTTCCATAATAGTTCAAAAGTATTTTTTGCTTCATAAGAAAACACAAAAACCAGAATGAACAAAGAAATGAGAGATCGGGCACTGGGAAAAGCGACCCAGATATGGGATCTCATAACCTTTCCAATGTGATTCCTTTTTGTCCCCCATCTCGGTAGGAAACACACCTTTTTGGTCAAATTTTTTTCTGGTTAATTCATACGGAAAAATCTACTTCTGCTGTTCTGAGTGTAGATTATAAAATCAACCCCTTTTTGTTAAGCTTTGTTGTCCAACTTAGCCTCCTTTCAACCAGTTCTTGAAGGAAGATGGCTGGGATGCTAGCACTGCCAGGATCGCCACGTGAAAACGATTATCAAGAATTGCATATTTAAAGGAAGACATCACCCTTGACCCCAAATTATGTTATTTCTTAGTGGCTCTAGAAAGTCATTTGACATGAAGAGTCTTTGAATCCTTTTGAAGAATCCTCTTGTTCTTCCTCTTGTCACTTCTTGTCACTCCTCGTTCACTTCAGGGACATCCGCATTTGCAGGGTAATCTTGCAATTTATAATCCGGGCCATTTAGTTCAAGGCTCTGGTGAGATTATGATAACCTCTAAAAGAGGCTGCTTAACTCAGGATCTAGAAAACTCAAGTCTGAAATGGAGACTATAACCCCGGCTTGTGCCTGAGAATTGAAAGGAAGGCGTTTCTCCCCGCCGTGTGTGGGACGCTGACACTGGGGGCTCTGTCGACATCTCTGTGCTGCCAGTGGAAGGAACAGAACACCCCACAGCCTACCCTGAAAGTCTGTAAGTCCCACTTCTTGTCCTCCAGGTGGAAATTTCTACTTGAATCCTGAACCGGCTACACCAATCCCCTCCCTTTTGCCAAATGCAAGAAAGAGCGAGGGGCGGCAGCCGGGACAGAGGGGTGGGAATTTTAAAGATTTCAGGTAATCTGCTGACTGGTTGGCAATGCTTACTTTTGGTGCCTAGGCAATAAATCATGACTTATAAGTTAAAGGCTACTGTTAGTTTCAGACACCATCTGGACCCGTTTTCCCCAAGGCCCGTATCCAGGGTGACCCAGTACGATGGCAAATGTAAAGCCTGCTGAGATTGAGTGCCCATGTTTGAGAACCAGACTGCAGACATTTGGTTCAGAGAGTGATGGTGACACAATGGGGTCAAGGGAAGCTGTCAGGAAAGGAGCTACTAATAATAGCTCGTATGTATTGAGCACTAGCTCTGTGCCAGCCACCGAATGTTCCACGTGGACTCTCTCATTAGCCTTCACATTAACCCTATAAAGCAGGTCCTAAAGAAAACAGGCTCAGTGAGATGGTGATTTCTTAAAAGGGCCCACAGCCAGCAGATGGTAGAGCCAAGTTTTAAACCCAGGTAATGTGACTTTTTTTTAATTTTTAATTTTTTTTCTTTTATTTGATTTCTATAATTACTTATTTTTTATTCTGGGGTAGATGAATGTGGATGGAGTTTTCATTCTTAACCGCTGTACAGTCTACATCCAACCAGAGCCCTATTGTAGCAAAAATCACCAGGTAAATAAGTCTGACAGAGGGAAAATGTGAAGACAAAGTCTTCCCCAGATTTCAGAATCTACTTCGAAAATCAGTTCATTTTGGCCGGCTGCAGTGGCTCATGCCTGTAATCCTAGAACTCCAGGAGGCCAGGGTGGGAGGATTGCTTAAGGCCAGGAGTTCAAAACCAGCCTGTGCAAGAACAAGACCCCTGTCTCTACAAAAACTAGAAAAATTAACCGGGTGTGGTGGTGCACACTTGTAGACCCAGCTACTCGGGAGGCTGAGGCAGGAGGATCGCTTGACCCCAGGAGTTGGAGGTTGCTGTGAGCTATGATGACGCCACTGCACTATAGTCCGGGCAACAGAGTAAGACTCTCTCTCCAAAAAAAAAAAAAAAAAAAAAATTAAATTGGCATATAATAATTATACATATTTATGGGGTACATAGTGGTGTTCAATACATATAATGTGTAGTGATCAGATCAGGGTAATTAGCATATTCATCATCTCAAACACGATTTCTTTGTGATGGAAACAATCAATATCCTTCTAGTTATTTGAAGCTACATAATATGTTATTGTTAACTGCAGTCATCCCACAGTGGTATGGAACACTGGAATTTATCCTACCTATCCACCTATAATTTTGTATCCTTTAACAAATCTCTCCCTATTCCTCTCTTCCTCCTGCCCTTCCCAGCCTCTAGTATCCTCTGTTCTACTTTTTACTTCTATGAGATCAACTTTTTTTCAGCTTCCACAGATGAGTGAGAACATGTGGTGCTTAACTTTCTGTTCCTGCCTCATTTCACTTAACATAATACCTCCAGTTCCATCCGTGCTGCTGTGAATGAAGAATTTCATTCACTTTTACGGCTGAATAGTATTCCCTGGAGTATATACCCCACATTTACTTTATGCATTCGTCTGTTGCTGGAGACCTGGGCTGATTCCGCATCTTGGCTATTGTGAATACTGCCGCAATAAACACAAGTGCAGATGTCTCTTCCATGTACTGATTTCCTTTCCTTTGGGTAAATGCCCAGTAGTGGGATTGCTGGATCCCTCCTGGCTGATTCTTACACCAACTCCACAGAGTCAATATTAGCCTCCTGCTCATCTTGTGTGTAAGGGACCTGAGGCCCTGAGAAGACACATGACTTGCCTGAGGTCGCGAGGCTGGTAAAGGGATTCAAACCCAGGTCTGTTTGGCTCCAATGTCCGGGCTGGTTTCACAACAGTCTAGAGGGCCGACTCCTTAACTCAGGGGACAGATAGCCTGATAGCCACCTGACTAATGCTAATTTAGAAAAGCAATCCTGAGATAAAGAGTTATAGAATCAGACTGTAATTAGTCCCCTGGCTCAGCAGGAATGTCGAGTTTTATCTACTCCAGGTGGAAGCTATTTGACTTCCAGAGATTCAAGGAGGGAACGTGGGGTCCCTGCAGAAAAGTGTTTTCAAAGACAGTGAGTCCACGAAGGGCTTCCCTGGGCTGTGCTGGGGGGAAATGTCCTTACAGTGAAGAGAACATGCTAGGGGACAGGAACAAGGATGCTTGTGAGGGAAACGAATGTGGTAGAAAGGCCCTGGGGTGGGGGGAGAAAGGGACGAGAAGTAAATGCGTCCACAGCAGGAGACTTGGAACAAGGGTTTTGTAGCCTCCTCCCTTCTTCCAGAATGCTTTTCACTGCACCTCTGGCTAAGGTATCCTTTCATTCTTCTCAGAGCCCTTCACTGAGAGGAGGGCACTTCTAGCTGAACAGTGAAACGACACCCTCATGGGCAACTGCCACCAAAATCCCACCAGTTCTTAAATGTCACCTACTCAGAGAGGTCCTCCCTGAATTTGTCACCTAAATCAGACACACACACACCCCACCGCCACCATTATTCTCTGTCACTGAACCCGAATACTTCTCTCAATAGCATTTCTCATGATTTACAATTATATACTTATTAATTTTCATGTTCGTTGTCTGGCTTTACCCCCTAGGACAGAGACTGTCTTTGTTTTATTCACCTATGTGTATTCAGTGCTGGAATGTGTTGAGTGACAGAAGCAGCGGAGCTTTGTGGTATGTAAATAAATGACAGTGTTCTCATCACCCCCAATGTTTGCATGTAGGTGAGACTTGGGTGAGAGTTAACACAAAGGACGGGTCTGGAGCGGAAATGAGGACCATACCCTACGAGGTGTCTTTTGCCTACTGAGGTGAAGGGAATTCTGGGCTGCTTTTATGGAAATAAGCCTAAGTCAATTCAGCCCCAGCTCTTTCCTCCCCCACACCTCCCCCCTAGTCAATGCCCAGTTGGGGGCAGAATGTTGGTGGGGGGCAGGTCATGCTGGCGCTTGCCCCACTTGGTGCTGCCAGGAGCTCTGGCTGGCTCCCATCAGATACATGGGAGCTTTTGGCAGGCAGGACATCAGCCCAGTCACAGCAAGAACAAAGTCCGCCCCTGCCCCCCACACCCCCAGACTTGCAGTAGTCAGCTGAGGGAAGCCAACTGGTACTGAGTTAAAGAGACCATTCTTTGCCGTCTAAGAATCAGGTGTTTGGGGCAGATTATTTCTCAGCAGGTTGAAAAACAGGACATGCATGATATTTTCTTTCTCCTTCCTGATAGCAGCGTTCGCCCTGAGGCCTGGTTGACCTGGTCATTTTAAGGGAGACCTTGAAATAGAGATAAGCACACAGGGTGATGGAACAGACGGAAGCCCTTCCCTGCCCTTTGCTACTCATTTCTCTTGGTGCCATGATCTGTTGATGAACTTGAGACTTCCGATAGCTGTCATTAGGGGAGATAAATGGCATCAAGAGACTCCTTGCTTTGGCCTCAGCAGGATACATCACAGGCCAGACTGAGCCTCTCTTTGGGATTTCTAAAGGGTATGAGTGCAGAGAAGGGAACAGGCTCCTGCTTGTTCTCAGGAGCTTTCATGTTAGAGATGTTTATGTCACGAGCCTGCACATTTAGAGAGGTTGGTTTTCCCACTAGCGTGAGGGGTTTGGATGGCCTTGGCTTTGCCCTCACAGCTTCCTGTCGTTTATTTTCTGGAAAAAAGATTAATACAGTTTATTGATCACCTACTATATTCTAGGCATACCTTCCAAAGTTGTCTCATTTTATTTGCATTAAAACCATTTCAGGATATGTTATTATGCCTTTTATATACATGAGAAGACAGAGGTTCAGAAAGTAGAATAAACGTATAATCCCTCTCAGCTAAGAAGCTGAGTCAGAAATTGAATCTGGGGTGTCTGGCTCTAAACCTGTGTGTTCTTCCCATTTGGGACCCACAAGGCTTGGGAAGGCCAGAAAACATTACAGAGTGACATGAGTTTATTGCTTATCGGTATGAACTTAATGCTAAAGACGATTTAGCTTGTCTGCTTTTGCAGGGGAGAAACAGAGAAGGGGGGCCTGTTAAAATAAAATAAAATTTTCTTTTATTTATTTAGTTTTTTGCTGGGGTCCTATCTGCTCTCAGCACCCAGGCCCATCCAGACAATCTGAGTGTCTCTAATGGGCCACTTTGTTACTGTAGCGTCTGAGAAAAGGTGACCTTGGTAGGTACTAACCTCAGCTTGGCCCAGAATTGGCTGTCCAGGGGGAGCCGAGGGATCTGCATTATTGGGTAAGGCAGCCACCCCTTTTCCCTCCTGCTGACAAGTATCTGAGAATAAAGACTCCAGTAAAACAAAAGTTAGCCTGCATGCTCCTCTCCTGCCCTAAACAAAGAGCAGCTCAGCAAGACAGACATCTCAAAGTAGTGACTTGTCTTTGAGGCCAATTACTTCATCTGCCCAACCTCCATCCTGCTGCCCCTGCTGGAGGAACCGAGCCCCGGCCGCTGCGCTCTGCGCTGGAGCGTGCGCTCCACAGCCCCCGGCAGCCCGGCTCCACGAAGGTTCCTGCTCCCTTGTTTGAGATGTGTTATTAAACCGTAATCATACTGTGAGTGGAGTCAGCCAAAGCGGGGGCTATTAATAGGGAGGTGAAGAAAGCTGACTCAGAAGGAAGCTGACTTAGGCTGCGGGGCAGAGCCCGGCCACCTTGGCCTGCAATCCCAGCAGGAGGTCAGCGGGAGGCCTGAGCTATTTTGTTCCTGGGCAGGAGTCAGCATTATTTGGACTTCTCAAATTTGGAGATAGAAACCTGAAGCAGTCCTGATCTAAAGGATGTTTAGCTGTCTTCCCCAGGTCCTTGGGGAGCCTCAGAGCCCCGAGCACTAACAGCTTCGATAGCTATGACTCAGCAGAGCAGCCACTCTTCCTCCAGATGTCATCAGTCGATGCGACCTGGAACGGGGCACTGGGCTGCGTTTCTGTGGCCTCGTTCAGCTGAGAAGCCAGTGCTGACCCAGCGCTTCGCTGGCCAGAGCGACCCGTTGGCAGGGACGTCCGAATAGGGAGATTGGGTTTCTGGTTCCTTGGAGGTGACCGTTTTCAGGCGAAGGGCCACAGCGAATGCAGGGCATGATGCGGAAGGGCCTCGAACTGTGGGGAAAAGGAAGTTTTTTTGTAATTTCTCTAAAGGCAATGCATTTCTCAGAGTTATTTGGTAGACTCACCGTCATCAGGCAGCAAGATAGATAGATCCCCAGATCTGACCCAGGCTGTGTCCCAGGAGAAACAGAACTGCTCCTGACCCTGGATCCACAGAATCCCTCCTTCTGTGCCGGGCACTGACACGGTTTGCATCATATGCTTTACAGAGGTCTCACCGGCCCCAGCAGGTGGGTATTATCACCTCTCTTCTCACAAGGGAAAGGTGAGATTTCAAAAAGGTGAAGTAACTTGGTCACACGGCTAGCAGGTGACAGAGACAGCACTAAAACCCCCATCTGCCTGACTCCAGAGGAAAAGCCAGGCTGCGGTGAGCTGTTCGTGTACACGAGGCACACCCCATCTTTCCCACTCGTGCTACCCCACTTTGCTGCGACTCCAGTACTCACCCTAAGGCCAGGGTGCTGAAGGTCTGTGTTGGGTGGGAGGGGCTGAGGAGTTGGGGCAGTGACATGTTGCAGTCTCGCCTTCCTTTAGTTGGGTAGGTGTGCCTAGGTATGTTTCCTCACACTGGAAGATTCATTTTAGTTCCTGGATCTCGGCAGAAGGAGGTTCAAGATGGAGGTAGAACATGGGAAGTATTTTCTTTCCTCCCTAAAAATATTACCTATTGGGTTCAGCTCTGGGTGACCTGGGCATTTTCAGAACAACCTAATGACACCATTGATCTGATATTTTTTCCTGCTGTTTTTCCCACATCCTTAACACAGTTCCACGTGTTGAGAACTATCCACGTGTGTCTCTCTTTAGAGTTACACAGGCGTCGTAATCTACATCCACATACTAAGACGTCCCTATAAAATATCTTTTTACAGAATGAAGAGCATAATATTAAGGAATAGCTTTTCTTCCACTCATTATCATATTGGTCACTTCCTGAACCTGAAAGAGATTCTGTGACCCCCAGACCCCAAGTCCCAAGCTGCCCCTGGCTGTCAGGGGTTCTCAATACAGAGGTGGGACCAGACCAGGCTTATGGGAATTTGTTCATCATTTTATAGCCTTATTATGGCCCACGCTGTGAGGGAGGGTTGCAGAGTCATTTTCGGCCCTCAGGCTGCAAGCTGTTATTTGGGGGTCTTATGTACTCTTTTGGCCAATTCTTTTTTCTTTTTTTTTGAAAGGCAAACAGCTGAGCAGCAATAACAATCAACAGGATGGTGGCAGCACCCAGACTCAGACAGCTGCCTCCTGCCACTGTCGTCAGAGTTAATCAATTCTCACTGTACCTTGAACTAGGTCACCCGCAGGTCTGCGCTGCCTGACCGGGTCGGGGGAGGGCACTTCTAATCTGGCTCCTGGTGTTTTGTCCTGGGCTGTGGCATGGGAAGAGGGTATGTTCCACCTTTGCATGGGATTGTCTCTCCTCTTTTCTTCCGGGGAGGTAACCATTTTCAGATCTGTGGGTGGGAAGGAAAATCTTCTCTTCCAAAAATAATCCCTTCTGCAGTGGGGTTTGAAGCTGGACCAAGCTGCTAGCGCTATTTTTACCCAGCTTGCAGTTCAGGGTGTAAATAGCAACTCTGGCTGTTTTTTCCCACAGCTGACAACAGAGTCAACCTCTTTGAGGCAGAGACTTTCTGGTATTTCGCACAGAGAAAACAGAACCAAGTTTGCCCTCAGGCCCAGGAGATGATTCCTGGACTGTTGGGTCAGTATACAAACAGGGGCACCATCTTATCTCCGTCTCTCCGCTGTAGACAGCAGGCCCCGCGATAGCTGCTGGGCTGAGGCTGATTTAAAGAAGCTCCATGCAGAGTCATGAGGGAAAAGGCAGGGCCACAGATCCCTGCCTGTGCCCGCTGGGGGTGTCCCCCTTGCCCTCCCTCTGGCATTAGCAGCCACTTTCCCGAAGGTTGCTGCCCTGGGAGGGTTTCTTGTTCCAAACCCACTAGATCAGGAGCTGAGGCAAGACAGAGAAAACATCCACTGCCCAGATGACAGAATGTCTCTAAAAATATATGCCTCCTAGTTCTCAAGTGATTGGAGGCCCCACAGCCATCAGTCCTGGAAAGAGTCGTTTAGAGGTCACAGTGAGGGGACTGGCTGCCTCCACGCCCCTGTGTAAGCAGGAGCTGTGAAAAAGTAAGCAAAGTCTTGGGTCATGCCTCTAATTAGCAATGGGTGAGTGGGAAGTTCAGCCTCATAGAGGGCCCCTCCCTGGTCCTGTCTGTGAGTGAGATAAACTCGCAAAGACTGACTGAGATGCGCCCATCGCAACTGGCCATTCTCTATTGCTTCTCCTCTGCAGAATGAACAGGCTTCAGTTGCTTTTCCCTGAGGCCACATTTCTTATCCAAATCTGTCCCTGGGGTCTTTGGCCTGAAATAAGAGAGGAGTTACGAGTCAGCAGGAGAGATGCTCTTCATTATGAATTACACAGCAAATCCTCGTGGAACGGTCCATACCCTTCCTCCAGGTACTCATCAATCAATAAGAGTTATTTCTCGAACTGGGCATTGAGGCACATGGTTCCAGTTTCAGGTTCTTCCAGAAAACCATTTCGTGTGGGTTAAGAAAAATGATGGGAGCACAGGTAGGCTGCTGAGTAATCCCCAAATCTGCTTTTTTGGATGTGGTTTCTGTGGAGCATCCGAGCAATTGATTCTGGGTAGCTGTTAATTGCAAAACTCACTGCCAATTATCGATAGCTAAAGTGGCATTGGAGAGCTTCCGAGGGTAAAAATAGGGGCAGGTAATAGATGAGAAAATAGCTTTACATCTGAGAAGAGAGGATGAGAACATATTGTCTCCATCGGCTCCGTTCTAGGTTTCCATTGTTGGGTTGGATTCTCTCCCAGGGCTGGCCAGCAACGTCTAATTAGTGACCTCCGGCAAAAAGTGCACCAAGGAGCTATGTGGGATTAGAGTAAAACTTTGTCTGAACAGCTAGAACAGAGGAGATCCGTGCTGGGTTCAGGGCATCCTGGTTTTCACTGAGCTTAGTCACATTAAGCAGCCAACACCAGTTTTCAGTAAAACCCATTGAATTTTACATACAATTTTGGCTAATTTGGGGGATTGTTATTGTCCAGCTGAGCTGGTAGTTTGTGCACCAAACTTCAAATCTACAGTGCTTTTTTTTTTTTTTTGAGGAAGCCTCTTGAAGCCTAGATGGTAAATGTTTACCTTAAAAACAAAACAAAACAAAGAATTCTGAAAACAAACAGAAGCAGGAAAATGTGCCCTGGTGATTAAAAGCAAAAGCATGTGGCAGACAGACATAATGCTGGCCTGACCCTTTGTTTTGAACAATGCTCACAGCCCCAGCCTTGACATTGGGGAAATTGAGAACATGGTAACAGACTTCCTATGTCTAGTATTTCCCTGGATTTCCTGGAATCCAACTGGAAGTGCCATTTCCCCTTGTGCCACCAAGGAGTTAAACTTTGGTTCTGCTCTCCCCATGACTAATAACGCGCTGTGTGGCTCTGAGATCATCCAGAAAGAAACTGACAGTCAGCGTGGGAAGTGTGTGAGCTTTCAGTGCTCTTGAAATGCCTTTGATGGGCATGGTGAGCGAGCAAAAGGATTATTGCCACCTAGAGCCCCTGATTGTGTAATTTTGTCATGAATTCTTGTTTCTCCCTTTGAATTTGGCATGATTTTAAATGAAGATCTCTTGCTCCTTTGAGAGTTTGATATTGTCATGATGTGTGAGTTATTCCACGGAGAGTTAGATTTTGGACATCGATCAAATTCCACCACTTTGAAAAATAATCCATTTCAATTGAAAACAAAACAGAATATACTGACATGACCAAATCACACGTGATGTGTGCGAATGAGGAAACCTGGGTCTTCCCACCCCTTATGTTCTCTTTCTGCTGAAAGGAGCCCAAATTGCATAACACTCTTGGCTTCTCTCCGCCTGCTCACTCTTCCCTGAGCAGGAGGAGTGGTTTAATATGACTGGTGAGATTGGAAGGAGAAACTGTGCCTTGTGTCATCCTCTCTCTTCTTTTCTTCTTGGGAGCAAGCTTTTCTTCTGCAGGGCAGGAAGAGGAGGCCCACTCCGGCCCAGCTGCCTGTCACAGACTGGCCAAGTCTGTCTAATTCTGAGTATTGGGTGACAATATAAGCCACATTCTCTAATATCAGCTTTATCAGTAATAAAGGTTATTTTTGTTCCTCATCTAGCTTACTGCTATCTTATGATTCCATTCAAAACTCGCAGAGAGGCCGGGCGTGGTGGCTCACGCCTGTAATCCTAGCACTCTGGGAGGCCGAGGCGGGAGGATTGTTTGAGCTCAGGAGTTCGAGACCAGCCTGAGCAAGAGCGAGACCCCGTCTCTACCAAAAATAGAAAGAAATTAATTGGACAGCTAAAA
>CAUYSK010110897.1:0-11465 GCA_963575035.1 Avahi laniger
GCATTCAGGCAGCTGAGGCGAAGGTTAAGGGATGTAGAATCTGATTCCACGTATTGTCACATATACATTTATGTCACACACATTCACATGCATACGAATGTTACCTGTTACAAAAGGCAAGTTCAAGACTGGTTGCAGGGATGGAAAAACTTGGATCTGTAGATCTGTAATTCAACTCAACACCAAAGATTACATCAAGTAAGTGCATTAAAGGATCGTGTTTACAGATCCCGAAATATGGTCATATGGCCTGGCCAAATTCAAATGTAGTTTTGTGAGCAATGGAATGGAATAGAGAACTAAAACCGTCTCACATAATCCTTGGCTTTACAGTGTCTCAGACTCCAGCCAAGAGGAGGAGATACAGTTGAAAAGATCTTGGGTCGAGGTCATTCTTATTTAAACTCTACGAGTATTTAAAATTGCTGCTTCCACTGGAGCTACCAAATCCACAAAAGAGGCAGAAGCTGGTCAGGGTTCTGGGTTCTATTAATAGAATTTTTATATTAATAGGATTTTTATGTAAGTAAAATGTGACAGATACCAGGATTCCACATTATAGTCCTATAATCCTATAAATACCTTTTTCTTCTTCTGGGGAGCTTGTCTGACCAAAACAAATGAAGCAATGTGACAGGCTAGTAAAAAAGAACAGAGGTTTAAATGTCAGCTGAAACAATGTTCATTTCACTTTTTAAAAAATCATTTGCACAGCTCTTTGAGCTGTCAAACTGAACCTCTTGCAGTTTGAAGTTCATCCAGAAAATCCTTTTGCAAAATATTTGCTGAAACGCTGTAATGTAGGAGTTGTAGGGATTAAGGCCCGTTAGTTTCTCCTCCCCAACACCTATCTTCCCTAAGCTGACTTCTGCAGCCAGAAGCTTAAATCCAAGTGTCTGAGACCTCGACTCCAAAATCAACACATTGCTCCCTCACTTCTACCAACGACTAAAACGTTATTGAAATGTCTCACTTCTAACTGAAATCTGCCTCAGTGAGCAGACCAACCGTCCTTCATACAATCCTGTTAGCCTCCAACACCCAAACAGATCCCTTTAAAAAATTATAAATTGACTGACAATTTATAATTGGATAAATTCGTGGGGTACAAAGTGATGTTCTGATTTATGAATACAATAGGCAGTCATTATATCAAGTAGGTAACATATTCATCATCTCTAATGTTCAACATTTTTTTTTGTGGTGAGAACATTAGAAATTTACTCTCTTAGCAAATTTGAAATGTGTAACGCTCTATTATTAACTATATTCACCATGCTGTGCAATAGAACTAAAACAATTCCTCCTGTCTAACTCAGATGTTGTACCCTTGACTGTCATCTCCCCACTCACACACCCCCATCTCTGTAACCACTATTCTACTCTCTGCTTCCATGAGTTCTGTCGTTATAGATTGTTTAGATGTGAGAGCATGCAGTATTTGTGTTTCTGTGCCTGCTGATTTTTGTTAGCGTAATGCTCTCCAACTCCATTCACGTTGCAAACGACAGTTTCCTTCTTTTTAATGGCTGTATAGTACTCCATGTATATACATACCACATTTTCTTCATTTATTCATCCCCCGATGGACACTTAGGTTGATTCTATAACTCGGCTGCTGTAAGTTATGCGGCAATGAACAGGAGAGGGCAGAGATCTCTTTGACAAACTGATTTCAGATCTTTCGGGTAAATACTCAGAAGTGGCGCTGCTGGATCATAGGGTAGTTCTGTTTTTAGTTTTTGAGGAACCTCCGTCCAGTTTCCCACATGGCCGTACTAATTTCTATTCCCACCAACTCTGTGCGAGGGCTCCCTTTTCGCCACATCCTCACCAACATTTGTCTTTTGCTTTGTGATGACGGCCATTCTGACAGCTGTGAGGCGATACATCACTGTGGTTTTAATTTTTGTTTCCCTAATGATTATTGATATTGGGCGTTTTTTCATATGTCTGTTGGCCATTTGTATGTCTTCTTTTGAGAAATGTCGAATCAGGTCCTCGACCATTTTTTAAATTGTTCCTTTTTTGTTGTTTTTTAAATGACTGAGTTGTTTGAGCTGCTTGTATTATATTATTTTGAATAATAAGTCCTTATCAGAGGTATGGTTTGCACATTGTCCTCCCGATCCATAGGTTGTCTCTGCACACGTCGTTTCCTTTGCTGTGCAGAAGATTTTTAGTTTGATACAATCCCTTTCATCTATTTTTCTGAGTACATCCCCTTTTGGACTTGGGTGAAAATTTCTTTTAGATAATCTAAAAGTAGGCTGCTAGGTTGTAAGGTATGTGCATTTAGTTTGTGTGAGTCGTGCAAGACTGTTTCCCCCGAAAGCAGAGTTAGTCTATGTTTCCATCAGCAGTGCACGGAGATTCCAATATACCTACATCCCCTCCCTCAACGCTCGGCATTATCCAGTTTTCTAATTCTTGCCAGTCTAATTGGCGCAGAGAGGAATCTCAATGTTGTTTTAATTTGCATTTTTCTGACTACTGATGAGTTTGAGTGTCTCTTGGTATGCTTCTCAGGTTTTGGATTTCCTCTTTTAGGAATTGTCTGTTTATATTAGTTGTCCGTTTTTGTAATAGAGATGCTCTCTTCTTGATGTTAATTTGCAGTTCTTCTTTATTCTAGATATTAATTCCTTACAGTTTTAAATATTAAAAATATTTATCTTCTGACTTTGTAGTGTTGTTCAATGCACAGAAATATTAAATTTTGTTGCCATAAAATTCACTGTGTTATCGTTTTAGGATTTACTCTTAACATTTTTATTTAGGGCGTTATACACCCCCAAATTGCAAAGATATTCTCCTATGTTTCTTCTATGTGGTGTTAATTAGGGATTCAGTTATTTTTCTCTATTGAGTCAGTTTCTGCCAATATGACTAAATAATTCTCTTTCCCCATTTATAGTACTACTTTATTGTATATTACATCCCATAATGTCATGGATCTTTGACAGTTCTTTGTTCTATTTACCTGTTTTTATGTTAATACCAGAGGGGATTTTTTTTTAAACTATCATCTTCTAACAATATTTTGCAGTGCAAGTGCATTCCATTTGGTCTTTTCTTTTAATGATGACTTATCTACTGGTAGAGATATTTTCCATATGCATATTAGAGTATGCTTTGTAGAAATTTGACTTAAGATTTTAATTCAGTTGCTTTAATTTATATGTTAATTTAGAGATAATCAACATCTTTAGACTATTAAATCATCCCATCCAAGAACATGGAATTTCTTAATTTATTTATTACATCTGTGTTATTCTCTTCTATGTCTTTCATTAGAGTTTTATGTTTTTTTTTATAGAGGCTTTGTGACTTTTGGTGACGTTAACTTCTAGATACGTTGTAGCCGTTTGCTGGTATTGTGATTGGTGTTTTCCTCTTTTATTAAAATGACATTTTCTTGTTGAGTTTTGCTAGCATGGAGAAGTATTTTGATTTTTGTAGGTTGATCTTGCATCTGGCATTGTGTTGGTTCTTCTAGATTCTACCTAGCATGTGATTTAGTCACTTCCCTTCCAATCCTTATGTCTTTTCTTTTACTTTCATTGTAATATTCATCTCCTGTACTAAGTTAAAATAATAGTGAGGACGGAAATCATCATCCATCATAGGTGTCAAACCTTATCAACTGCTCTTTTTGCATCAATTAATATTATTATAATATATAATCATGTACTTTATTTACATACATTTTAAATTTACATGTATATAATTATATAATTTTTCTTCATCCTGAATATGGTAAGTTATGTTGTCAGATTTTTGATACATTCTTGGATAACCCACTTGAGCTTGTTAACACACACACACATCATTGTTGATTCTATTTTCTACTATTTTGTTTAGTATCTTTGCATCTAAGTTAATAACTAAAACATCTCTAGAATTTTCTCCTCAATGTGTTTATCTGGCTTTAGAATCAAGATGATCATTTTCTAATAAAATTATCTGGGTGGCTTTCCCTCTTTTCATGTTTTTTAAAAACAATGTTTAAAATTGGAATTTATCATTCTATGAGAATTTCATAGAACTCTCCCATAAAGTATCTGGCCCGTTTTGGGGCAGAAAAGTCATTGAATTTCCTTCCTAGCTCTTTTAAATATTTATTGATCTCTTTGAGCTCCCCAAATCCTTTTGTTACAATTTTGGCATTTAAAAATTATTTTAGGCTTTTATTTGTTTTATCAATATTTTCAAATATATTCACTGACAGCTGTTTCTTCTCTTAATTTCTTCCTTTCCTCCTTTATGGGGAGGACATGCAATTTTTCTCACTCTTTTTTTGATCAGTCTTGCTAGAGGTCTTTCTATTTTATTTTTGTTAGGAAACAAAAAAAGCACCTTTTGAATTGTTAATCTTCTGCTGCTGTGGTTGTTGTATGTGTGTGTGTGTGTGTGTGTGTGTGTGTGCGCGTGTGTTCTCTATTTCATCGATTTCTGCTCTTACTGTTATTATTTCCTTTTTATTTCTTTGTTTTTGCTCTAAGGCTCTTTTTTCCTAATTTATTTAGTTGCGCTTACTAATTTATTTCTAACTTTTCTTGTTTTCTGCTAATTTATTTAAAACTATAATTTTTTCTCTGGCATGGCTTTACTAATATCCCACAGATTTTGACAGTTGGTATTTTAATTAACATTCAGTCTCGAATATTTCTAAATTTCCTCTATTATTTTCTGTCTAACCCGAAGACTGTTTAATAAAATGTGGTTTTATTTCTAAATATGCTATTTAAGTTATCCTTTTGTAGATAATTTCTAATTCTATTTGTTTATTGTTGAAGAACATAGTCTGTTTGATTGTTCTTTTAGTAATTTATTGAGATTGCTTCAATGATCTAATATGTGGTCTATTTTTGTAACTGGAGTGAGCTAAAAACTGTATTCTCTATTTATTGGGGCATAGTTCCCATATGTATTGTTTATATAATTGCTAGAGCTTATTAATTATGTTATTTAGGTTTTTGATATCTCCGCTATTTTCTTACACTTGATGTATTGGTTTCTAATAAATCTACCACAACTACAATTGTTCATTAATTGCTTTCTTCCTGCAGTTCAGACAAATGCTTGTGTGTTTATGTTGGCAATATCATCTTTTTCCCTCTTTTATGTATAGATTTGTTCTTCTGTTGCTTCATAAATTGTTTTAGTTTTAAATTATATCTTGCCCAGATATTAAAATCACTATTAAGCTTTCTCTTGGTTCATATTTTACTAATATATCATTTCTATCCTATTATTTTTGAACTTTATGTGTGTTTTTAAGTGTATATCCTGCAATTAATGTATTGTTGGATTAAAAAAAGTTTCTGCCTTTTAATTAATGTGTTTGATTAATTTATACTTATTCTAATTACTATTACGTTAGAACTTTGTTCTATCTTACTTTTCCCATTTACTGTATTTTTCTTTTTTTTTTCCTCCATTCCCTCTTTTCCTTGGATATGTTGATATTCTTCTAATTCTAATTTTGATTTTGTGATGGTTGCCCTTAACATCCATATTTGTATTGATTTATCTCTATTGATTTTTAGAATTAAGTCTTTCTTTCTCCTTCCTCCATTCCTCCTGTGTCTCTTTTTCTCTCAGTCTCTGTCCCTATCTCTCTCTTCCCCCAACAAGAAAAATATTGGCAAATTTTTATGTTTCTTAGTATCTTTGTCAGGTTTCAGTCTGAAACATCGGTTCTTAGCATTCTCATGGACAAAGAATGACCAGATATGCCAAAGTAAGGCAAGCACGAAAGTGAGGTTTATTGAGGAGAGAAAGATGGGATTATAGAGCAAGAGCAAGATATAGGTTTACAGAGCGTGATTCCTACGCCACAGATGATGACTGGACCCATTGTCATAACAAAGGGACAGCAAAAGGAAGGGGCCAAAAAAGGGCTTGGTTATGGTCTGCATCTTGTTTTATAGTGCCCCATTGGGACCTCCCTAGTGGCTCAGACGTCACCATGGAACCACTTTGATTGGACAGTTGAGAGCTGCATCACTACACATGTGGGTTGTTCTAGGTCAATTTCCAGACTCTGTGGTACCTACGTGACTTGGCCTGTGGGCCAGAGAGTCCTCTGCATTCTTTCGCAGCTGGTGCACTAAGCTATGATTGGCTGGGGTAGTCCCTCCTCCCCGGGTATGGCAGTCGCTGGGGAGATTATGGTGGGGCAGGACCAAGATGGAGGCCACAGCACCCACTCTCGTCTCTAGGAGACCCAGAATCCCTTGCTATCTACCTAACATCTTCACCTCCCTACCTCTGATCATGTTGATTTTTCCTGGAATTTTGGCTTTTGATTATTAAGAATATTTCTACTTTCTCCTGTCTCAGTGCTCTCTTTTTATAAGAAAAATTATACCAAGATACTTTATCGATGTTGATTTCTATACCAGTTGCAGTACCTCCTGGATTTATTTCTCTTATTATTTGTGTATTTCCTCCAAATATTTCCTCACTGTGGGACTTTGTTTGGCAAGCCCTCTAAGGCATTTATGCCTAAGAATATTATATTATGTCCTCACATTTAAATGACAATTTGATATATTCAATTCTAGGTTCAAAGTTCTTTTCCTCCAATGTTTTAAAAATATGACTTCATTATCTTCTTGCTTCTAATGTGGATGTTGAGAAGATTAATGTCAATCTGATTCTTGTTCTTAGTGGGTGATTTCTTCTTTCTCTTTGGGTGCTTTAAACATTTATTTTTTTTCACTGTTATGCCTACAGTTCTATATGTGGCACCAGGTGTGGCTTTTTGCTTATTCTTTTGTTTGATTCCGTGTGGGTTCTTTTGATCTAAGTTAATTAATAAGTCTGGGACATTTCTCCCCATATTTCTTCACATCTTTCTTTTACTTTTTCCACCACCTTTAAGGATCCTTGTTACCTGATGGTAGCACTTCTCATTTGACCCTCCTTACATTCAGCCCTTATTTTATATTTTCTGTCTCTTTATTCTTTCCTCTGGCATTCTTCACCTGATCTTTCAGTTTACTAATTTATTCTTCAGCTGTATCCATCCCATTATTTATCTTTAAAAACCTATCTTTAAAAATGTCCATTATTAAATTTTATTTCTAATACTCTCTCATGTTTCCTTTTTCATTTCTCCTTGTTTATATTGATAGTGTATTTATCCTTGAAAGTATATTTATTCCAAATTCTTGGTCTTTCTGTTCCAATAATTATGCTTCATGTGCTTTACGTCATACAGTTAGTTATTTTTCTTTGGACGTAGTTTTACTCCTTAGGTAATTGGGTGTGTGGCTGCAAGCTTAGATTTCTGGGGGATACCAGCCACCCCGTTTGGCAATGTGTATTCATGCGGAGAAGAAGGGCAGACACTGTCGTGTTGGTCCTGGCCAGTCGGGGAGAAAGAGGAGGCTGTCTGTCTGGGTGGAGGCCTCGGTGCCACAGAGTCCCAGCCAAATCTGTCTCTCTCAGCCCTCCCCTCCCCCCCTGCCAACAGCACTTTCGACTCAAGGTTTCTAAATCCTTACTTAGTATTTCATGGGTTTCACCTTCCCTTCTGTCATTTTTTCCAGGCTCGATTTGGGGAGAGGGAACCAGCAGTCTGTGCCAGCTCACCGTTTTGTCCGGAACTGGAAAACACTGGTTTTGAACATCGCTTCCTTATTTTATGAGACAGGGTAGAGCCTCACCCTCTTTAATGTCCTGATGAATGACAACATAAAATAATGATCCTTTGGGATATAAAGGTTACAATAGTTTAATTTTTTAAAATTGTATTTGAAACATGAAACAGAGCTATTTCTAGGAAAGGAGAGAATAGCTTTGTTCTTTCCTTTTGGACTTTGAGACAGCAGGGCGGTCTGCTTTGGACATTAGGATCAGCCACCAAAAACCCTAGAGAAATACCATATTAGTGCCTTTTTATATTAAAGAACTATGCATTCATTTTTACTTAATTTAACCTAAAAGCTTGGAGTAGTTAAATAAAACATCAAATATAAAGGAAAAAGTACACAAAATCTGATTTCAAAACATAAATTAAGGTTGCCAGATAAAATACAGTATGCCCAATTAAATTTGACTTTCATAAACAACAAATAATTTTTTGGTATAATTATGTCCCAAGAAATATTTTTGCTTTTTTTCCAGGGCACATTTAACCCCTTAGTTTTTTCCTGGAGTGGAGACAATTTGATCTTTAAATAAATCTGGCTTCAAATTCCATCTCCATCTCTAGCTGGGTAACCTAAACAATCAATCTGAATCTCAGTTTACTTATCTGTGAAATAGAAATAATAATATCTGCCTCATAGGTTGTTCAAGTCAGTTGCAATAAGGTGTGTGAATGCCTAGCACAATGTGGGACACATAATAGGTGCCCATATTTGCCTTGGTAACATTATTTCTCTTTCCTTTTTCAAAGGAGAAGTTACTCTACTATCCTCCCAAAACTAAAGTCAATAACTAAAAGTTATTCTGTTAAAAGAATCAGTATCAATGTATCCATTGAACTCCTCTAGGGTGTTAAAGCACATGAAAACAGAAAATGGCACGTGTGCAAGACATTTGAAGAACAACATTTCTGTGCTATTATTCAAGTATTATAAATGAACATTTTTTGATGACTGGATGTATTTAAAGCACAAATGTGAAGACACGGAAGACAGAGCTTTAATTTCTCTTCCCCTTGGCCTTGAGTCTTCCTCTGCTCACTCAGCAATGGTAAGGTAAGATCCCCTCTTTTACAATCCCTCATAATGGCACCTTAAGAAAGTTGAGATTTAAAGTTGAGTGACTGAGCTACATGTTATCTATTTTAATAAATTTATTTTGTATGGAAATTGACTAGTATAAGTTTAATTCTACTTGTAGCCCAAGGATTCTAGTTAATATAGATATTCTGGTACCACTTATTGGGTTTTATAGCACAAACTGTTTGGGGGTTTATCACACAGGTTGGAACCCTCACTGGTACTCATTACAATAGCTCCTTGGAGCTTTTTCAGTAAGGAGGTGCTAATTTCTGTAATAACTGTGACCGTTTGTTGAATATTTAGCCTGTTACAGATGTTTTATAAACATTATTTTATCCTTTACAAGAACCTGAAAGGCAGATATATAATCCCAATAATTCGGATGGGGAAACAGAACCGGAGAGGTTAAGTCACTCACCCAAAGTCAAAAACTCACAGGACAGGGCTGGGATTTGGACCTTCCATGCTGACTCTGGCCCTTTTCTGCTTTCCACTACACCACAATTGCTCCAACATGTCTCCAAAAAATTTAAATGAGGGGAAAGCTCAATACACACCCGAGTCTTTCCTTATTTTATTCCAACCCACTGTAAGGGGCTTGCTCATACAGCTTATCAAAGACACATACATGGCTAAAATGTCAACATCCATCTAACTCATTTCACTTGTGATCCAAAATCATATTGAAACTCTGCTCTCCTGAGAGATGAAAAGCTGGTGGGTTATTGCATTTCTTGGTTTCTTGCTTAAAAATAATTAATTCTGTCCCTAGCTTCTCAACTGTTTCTTTTGCCCTAGTGCTGAGGCAGTGCACTGGGCTTGGGGCTGGGGAAGGAACTAGGCAGGGGAGGCGGGTCAGCTTTGCTTTTATGGGGAGGGGGGGCGGTTCATAGCTTAGGCGGTGCAGGCCCCTTTCTGAACTTTGCTGCTGGCACTGCTCTGGGGAGGGCCCGAGTCGGGTGGGATGATGGCTGGGGTCTTCCCGTGGTTGGAGGAGGTGGGACGATGGGCAAATACTGACAAGGGGCCTCTCTCTTTCTCTTTATTACCAATAGTTTCAAAAAGGTAAATTCAGGAAAGTGTAATGGGGAAAATTAGACAACACAGCCTGGTGGGTCCAGTGAGGCTGCTGCCCTCTGTCCATGCCTCTTGCTTTCAGAGCAAATTGCTCTCTTGTGAGGCTCAGAATCTCTCAAGAACCGAGGCGTGCAGCACATGTTCCTGAAAGTCACAGTGGCAGGTGGGATGCGGCCAAGTACCCCACAGCCCTCAGTGTTCATCTCTCGTAACAGGCCGCTGCTGTGCGAAGTTCGCGTGGGCCGACTCATGCTGGCCAGCGCCTCGGCATCCCTGACTTCCTTCAGGGAGCTGGCCACTTCACCTTGACTGACCTTGGGGTGGTGGGGTGGAGGGAGTTTCGAAGAAGTGGGTCAACTTCGTCAGAAGACCTGCCTAGTGTTTTATCTTGTGCTGTATGTATGCAGTAAGCTCATCTCCTTTTCATAGCAGTTCTTTATTTAAAGGTAGGTACAATTTCCCCTATTTCATAGAATATATAACTGACACCAGGAAGTTCAGTAAATTTCCTAAGGCCCCACCCCTGGCAAGGGTGAGAATGGGATTCCAACCCGTGTTCCACTCCTTGCAGTCCTTCTGGTGGCACCGATTCCTCTCAGCTGTGCTGCTCACCCCAGCTGAGAGGGCAGCCCCTCCTTAGCCCTTTAGAAGCGTGAATGATAATGATAATGATGAACAAGGATGGTGATCATCTCAGGAAGAATGAATATACCTTCCATTGGAAGCTCTTGGATTTTGTTTGAATTTCATCTTGTCTGATTTACAGAAATTAATGAGCTTCTAGATCTGGACCTGGTGTGCTTTGATAAAAGGACTTATTTTTAGTGCCTTAGCATTTAAAAGGATCTGTTATAATTTCATGCTTAAATAACACTAAATAAGGGCCTGTGTTTGTCTAGCATAATTGGAAGCAAAGGGAAAGGGAAACAGTCGCTTCTAAACAAATGGCATGAATGCATCTTGGGAGAAATTTGAAGATAGAGGAACCCCCACATAAAACAAACACCAGCGGTTTAATTATCCTCCTTGGAGAGCGTTTCCCACAGGCCAGAGATGACCTTTAAGGGCACCAAGACCAGCACGAGGAGGCTGGAGGTGTGCGGGGTGGCAGTGGGTTAGAAGCCAGGGGCAGGTGGCCTCGTTACAAAGCGTAGCTGTCCATCACACTGCCGCCTTGGGTTGCTGGGACCCGGAGAAGACACAGCAGTGATTTTCCCTCCCTTCTTGGACAATCTCAGGGCTGATTTGTTGATTTGTTCCTGTGCTTTTAACATCGCCGTCCTCACAGCCTCTGAGACCACTGTCACAGTACCCCAGGCAATGGGAGAAAGCTGGCTGAAATAAAGGAGGGAGAGGTCAGAGCCTGGGACCTGGAAAGGACCGCTCTCCCGGACCTCTGCATCACCCGGCGATGGAGTCTTCGTCCCTCCGCCCACGAGCCTCTCATTGGCGCCGCCCCTCGTGGCCACGCCCCGACCACGCCCCGGCCACGCCCCGGCCACGCCCTCCACGCAGCCAGCTCCCCAGCTCCCGCCGGTCCCCTTCTCCCGGGGTAAGATTTTGCTCCCTTTGTGCGTTTCCATTTCTGCTGACTGCAAGGATCAGTTTAATTTCACGGGTGTCATTTCCTTCCAGAAATCTCCG
>CAUYSK010110898.1:0-16557 GCA_963575035.1 Avahi laniger
CCCAGCTACCTGGGAGGCTGAGGCAGGAGGATCGCTTGAGCCCAGGAGTTTGAGGTTGCTGTGAGCTAGGCTGATGCCACGGCACTCTAGCCCAGGCAAGAGAGTGAGACTCTGTCTCAAAAAAAAAAAAAAAAAAAAAAAACAACTCTAAAACTAGAACCTAATGGATGAGCTTATATAGAGGCAAATCCCTTCCAGGTTAGAAGTAGGCCTAGGAAGAGGTGACAGCGTTTGACTGGAATCTAGGAGATTGTTTTAAGATAGCTAAGGAGAATGTGTCAGCAGAAAGGAGATGATCAGCAGCAAACAGGAAGAGGGGACTCGACAAGGAAGGTGTTGAGGGTGACCGGCCCCACATTCTTCCGAAGGGCTCTCTTGCCTGTGGCAGGGGTAGCCCTGCTGGGCAGCTGGCACACTGAGTTATCACAGAACATTTGATTTATCCAACCATCCCTGTGCCTGCATGCCAAGTAGCCTGAGGGTCATGATTTGGCTTTTTGTGTCAAATTTCTCTATAGGAAAGGTATATGACAGAAGGTCCCCTATCATAGCACTTATCTCAGTGTTACAATTATTTACTTGTCAGTCTGTTACCCCAGACTGAAAGTGTCTTATATCCCTCTCTCTTAGCACAATGCCTAATACAGCAGGAACTCATGAAATATTTGCTGAATAAACAGGAACATTCACATGGAAGGAACAATCATATCTAACTGGGGTGGAGGTGGGTAGTGGTCAGGGGCAGCAGAGAAGAAATAACATTTGAGAGCTAGCCCTTCCTTGAAGTGGGAGTTCTTTATCCAATATTTACCAAGTCCCCATTTTGTACCAGGCACTGGGCTAGAGGACACTGGGTATACAGAGATGGCAGACACAGTATTTGTCCTCCAGGAATTTCACAGGAAGGAGGAGATGTCCCAGGCTGAGGGAACTGCAGAAACAGAAGGCTGGAGCCCTGAAAGTACTTGATGTGGTCGAGGGGCTATGGTGTGTGAAGGTGGGGATTAGGCTGAAAAAGGGCTTGACAGTAAAAGGTCACTAATGAAAACAGGGAACAGTGGAAGGTGATATGGCCTTTAGACCTTGCCCTTCATGGGTCCACCAAGCTAAAGTTTGGACTTTATCCTGCAAGCAGCAGAGAAGTCAATCATTGGATACTCTTAAACAGATAAGTGACCCAATCAAATGTGTACTTCAGAAATTCTCCTTGTGGTAATGCAGAGGATGGGCTGGAATGCCTGGTTACTGGGAGACGAGTTAGAAGGCTACTGCAATAGTCCTAGCAAGAGATGATGAAAGCCTTGAGGACAAGCATGAGGAACAAACAGATGTGAGATATTCTAGAGGTACCTGTATCAGGCCGTGGTGACCAATCATCTGTGGAGGAGGCAGAAAGGAATTGTTAGGGATGATCGAGGTGTCTAGGTAATGCTTTTAACTGAAACCGGGAAAAGGGATCTGGTTTTGTGCGGCAGGTATAGATCATGAATCCAAGCTGTATGTTCTAAGATGGAGGTGTCATGAGGACATTCAGACCGAGAAATCCTGTGGGAAATTGGAAACTTGCATCCAGAGTTCACAGGAGAAGCCAGGGAAAAAGGTCAGGGGTCATTAGCAGATGGGTGAATGAAGGCTTGAAGAGAATGGGGTCCCTCGTGGGAAATGTGTTGAGGGACAACAGACCAAAGATAGAACCCTGAAGCAAGGACAGAACCTTCTTCGGAGCTGGTGTAAGAGAAGTCCCAAAAGAGATTCAAAAAGTGGCCAGAGAGACAGGAGGCTCATGGAGGCCAAGAGAGGAGAGTGTCTCTGGGAGGCACCAGGAAGAGACATCTAAGCCTGCTTTGGAGGTCAGAGGATGTTTACCTAAGGAAGCTGTATCTAAACTGGTCTTGAAAAAGAGTAGGAGATGGTGAATGGGACAGTGCCTAAAAAGGGGATGTCAGATTTGGCAATGAGGATGGCTGCAGCCTTTGCTAGGGAAGAGTCAATCGTGGGGACAGTAGACAGATTCAGGAGGCTAAAGAGTGAGCGGGAGATACGAACATGTAGGCAGTTAGTACAACCCATTATTCTTTTGAAGTTTGATCCTGAAGGGAAGGAAAGAGGAAAAGATAGGCCAATACTTGAAGGGGAAAATTCTCTTAGAATGGGTGAGACTCAAGCATGTTTACCGGCAGAAGGAGAGGGAGGTGAAAGACCAAAGACGAGAGAGGCAACAGTAGCTGAAGCAAGGCCCATGGGGAGGCAGAGGGAACAGGCTCAAGTTGCAGCCATATGCACTTTCCTTCTAATTTTGTGCCTCTGAGCTTTGCCATGCCATTGCCTTCACCTAGACGATCTCTTCATTCAATAAGGCTTTACTGAGCCACTCCTGTGGCAGGGATTGTTCCGGGAGCTGGGCTGCAAAGGAAAACAAGTCCTGGACTCTCCTCTCCAGAACTCAGTCCAAAGGCTTGAAGAAACAAACAAGAAATTTCAAGTTAGTGTAGACAGTGCTGCAAGAAGGGTCAGTACTGGACATGATGGGAGACACTGGAGTCCCAAACCCAGTCTAGAGGGTTGAGGGACTTCCTGGAGCAGGTAACATCTGAGCTGGGACCTAAAGTAGGAGACATCCTGGTGGGAGACAGGAAAGGAGAAGGCATTCCTGGCTGAATGTTTTCCCTACATGTGCCCTCACAACCTTCTCTAAATCCTAGACACCTGGAGCGCTCAAGTATGTTCTCTTGCAAGAACATGAAGATCTTCCTGATCGGAGGAAGATCTTGATTGAGATCTACTCTCAATACATGTAATTTTTATCTCTACTGAACACCCCGTCCTATATTATGGTGGTTTTACTGCCTCATCTACTGGAAACTTGTGAAGAAAAGAGACTGGTCTTAGTCACCTTCGAATCTCCTAAAGTATCCAGCACAGTGCTCAGCACATGACTAATGCTCTAAAAATATTTTAGAGCACTAATGCTCTAAAAATTAATTAATGCTCTAAAAATATTTTTTTGATATGAAATCTCAGGCCCAAGGACCACCATCATAGTTAATAAATTCTCAGGGGGCCACTGGCAGGGTTAAGGCATAGATATAAAAAGGGAAAGGAAAAAGTAGGCACAGGAAGAAAATTAAGACTTAGAGAATAAGAGAAAGGGCTGGGACGGGGTGGGGAGGAAGCAGAGATGAAGTGTACACACAGTGAAGATCCAATTACAAGCGAAATCTAAGCAGAACTCTTTGCTCCATGAAACCCTGTCTTTGGATTCTTTTCCATCATGAGGAGAACCCCCATTCTCCCTCTACTTTAGTGGTCTCCAATTGGAATCTGATTTACAGATATATCTGATTGGTTGCATGCAGGACAGCTGCATCTTCTGAGAAGCAAGGAGGAGCTGAGAGAAAGAAAGAAGGAAAAAGCCTACCTAGCCAACAACTTTCCCACTTTACAGAGTGAGTCTAGACAGAACTCACATTTTCTTCCCTTGAGAGTCAGAAGCAGGGACTGTGGGAAGCGGTGGCTGTGTCACACTCCTGAATTGGGTACACAACTCGCAAGCTAAGTTCTCTAGCACAGCAGAACTAATTTTGTTTTGCTACTGGATATATAAAGTAAGGAAGAAAAAAGATGGCATTGCACATTTTTTAATTACCACCAAGTCTTTCAAACTCCGCTTTTTCCAGGAAATGTTCCTTCATTCAGTGGGAGGTGGTTATTTCACTCTCTCTCCAATCCCTCACTTGCCTTTCCTCGTGGCAACACTCAACCCTGTTTAGAGCTGCACTTCTCTCTTCATTTGTCAGCCTGACTTTGCCTCTCGCATCACCTCTGGATCCTTAGCTGAATTCTTTGCCCAGGTCTGTAGGAGCAAAGAACTCTGAAAATGATGGAAGTTGTGGGTAGCAATGATGGTCTCCGAGGGTGTCAGTGTTGCCAGTCCAAGACTGAAAATTCCTAGAAAAAAGAACAAATCCTCTTTGAGTTTCTTCTATAGTAACAGCGTAACATTATATATTGGTGGTTCCTGAATTAATTTTAATTAAAGGAGAAAGTTGTTTTCCAGCCAGTGATTATAAAATATACAAGAGGGGTAAGAAATCCTTCTTGCTTAAAATTCAGAGCAATCTGTATCCTACCAGGAGTTGGTCCAACCACCAGAATCTTAAACAGTTACCCAAAAGGTGGATTTCATAAGCTTTTGTCAATTAACGAACATCTTTTCCAAAGGGTAATTAGAAATACACTGTAAGTTCTCTTCTCTTTCTCTAGTACATATTGCATATTAATTTTTATAAGCTCAGAAAAAGTACATTTACCAAAGACTAATAAAAATATTTTAGGTTAAAATATTAGTGGAGGAGGAAAGTAGACTGGGGTGTAGAAACCAAAAATGAAACATATGAAGTTATTTTCTGAGCCCTGTTTGTGACAAGTCATTAAATATATTAGATAGTTGCCAAGCCCTAAGCATGTAACTGCAATACTCATGTCTTGTCATGTCCTCTCTGGGAAAACAATGTGTAGCGTGGAGATTACCTAGGGCTGAAAGATGTTGGCATGAGCTTACCTCATAGTCTAGAGGCTAAAAGTACCTTGTTCTAGGACCTTTTATTGGCATTTTCTCTGGACTTTGAATACCCTCTGATTATAAGTCTTATTATTGGGGGTGAAACTTCTTTGCCCAGAATAATAGTCTTGGTGTAAAGATATATCTAACCATCATTTCACTGTTTGTATTTGGTAAATTTTAGGGCCTTGACAAGTAGTAGCATTTGCAAATGCTGCCAGAGTCAGTATACAACTAGCCAGCATTTTATTTTAAAAGATGACTTTTCCTCTATCTAAGATTTCAGTCCACATAAATATAACAACTATAGGGTCATTTAACAAGAGCTCATGGTTTGATCAACTGCCTTTTTCTTTTACTCTAATCATCACAGACAAGAATTGAAAAGTAGTGAGTCTCTCTTTTTTTTAATTTTTTTTTTTGTTTTTGAGAAAGTCTCACTCTGTTGCTGGGGCTAGAGTGCCGTGGCATCAGCCTAGCTCACAGCAACCTCAAACTCCTGGGCTCAAGCAATCCTCCCACCTCAGCCTCCCAAGTAGCTGGGACCATAGGCACACACCTCCACGCCTGGCTAATTTTTCTATTTTTAGTAGAAACACGGTCTCACTCTTGCTCAGGCTGGTCTTGAACTCCTGACCTCAAGCGATCCTCCAGCCTCAGTCTCCCAGAGTGCTAGGATTACAGGCGTGGGCCACCATACCAGGCCTCTCTTATTTTTAAATACGTTGAAAGTGAGGCCCAGAAAGGATAAGTCATAAGGATTTTCGTAGGAGGACCAAGCCTCAAATTTAGGAAAATCCAAAGGCTAGAACCCAGAAATACCTGATTTCTATTCTTACATCAGTCATGCTGCAGTTTGCTTCATGCTCGTCCCCACCTGGGGTTGTTGATTCTCCTTTTGACTTAAAGGATGTTTTATGTCACATGCTACAAGACACTGTCTGAGACATTAACAGGCAATTGGATGGCTCCATGCTTGTTCAGTCAGTCACAATCCAAGAAATATTTCTTTAGGAAAAAAGGATATTAACTGGGGGTAATGAGGAGGCACTGAAATAAAAGAGAGGGAAGGGGAAGTTGCCTTGAGAAAAAAAGGATGGTAACTAAGTGTTATCGGGATAGGAAATGTAATTAAATTAGGGGAATGCGGTGGCAGGGCTGGGATAACTGTAATTACTAAGAAACACAATCTAGGGCAGGTCAGGCAGAAAACGTATTTAAACATTTTAATAAAATTTACAAATTTTATTTTGGGATAGCCCTAAGTAAGACTAAGACTGGGAATCCATTTATCTGGTGGAAAAATGACCAAACCAGATAACAAAAAAGCAGTCTTTTTGGTTGACCATCGTAACCACCATGGAGTTCGCACAAAACAGAACCATCTGTTGTGTGAGGAATCATGGAGCGAGATTCTGTATTTATAGAATCCGGAGTGGGAAAACCAGGCGCATTAATTAACATTACCCCCCTTCTCTAATTAGAAATCCACTTTTCTTCTAGTTTCTCTGCTGTCAACATGTACTGCGTTTAAAAAAAAATGTCAATTTAAAAGCAGACAGACTCGCTATGACTAATTTAAGAACTCTCAAAGCAGGCTCTTTTCCAAAAATACGTTGTAATTGACAATCTTGTAAGCTCAGTCTAAAGGGGATACTACACAACTACTGACCCTGAGGCTGAATCCGATGTTTACTGCTAGTTTGGGCACAGCAGGATAGTCTATAGATCTCCACAACTCTTAACTGTTTTTGGTATGGGGTTTTGCAATTAAACTTTTCTTTAAACAAACGTTTCCAATGGGTGTATCTTAGACAGCCTACTTTAATAATTCTTATTTTTTCCTCTTAATTTCTAAGATGGAAGTTGTTGCAAGGAAAATTTTATATTTTAGGGACCAAGATTGCTAGTGCTTTTCAGATACTGCATGTTCCTTTTAAGACACACATTTCTTAATAAAAATACATTTACATACCTTGGTACAATTATTTTTGAAAAGATAACATCTTTTGGTAGAGTTGTTTTTATAGGAATAGCTACCTGTGTATTATAATTTCTTTGTATTCTGGAGGAGGTTGGAAATCAAAGGAAGTGATGATTCTCTTCCAAAAGCGTACAAAGAGATGATAGCATCACATTTCACTCAGTGAATTCAATTAATTTTACCATAAATTCAATTGCAGGGGTGGGAGGCCAAGCAAAAATAAATGACATCACCATTTGCTCGTTGTCTACAACGTGCCAGGTAATGCGCTAAGCACATTTTGTCCTTTATTTAATCCTGAGGTTCGGAGAGGTTAAGTAACTCATGGCAGGTCATACAGCTAGTAAATGGCCAGGAATAACCAGTAACTCAGATACTGACCTATCTTTGGTTCCTGTTTAAAACAGAATATGTAATCAATTTCTTGGAAGTTTTGTTCAGCAGTCTCGGCTTATTGACTCTACATCCCTTCTGCTGCTAAATTGTTCAAGCAGCTTCTTGTACCAAGTGTGACCCGGTTCCTTAAGAATCGCATTTAATGAGAGGCTATGAGCTAGAAACTCTGCTAGGTGATGTATGCACCTTATCTCCTTTCATCATTACAACGACTCTGAGAGACTGGGTTCTCTAACTCCACTTCATAGATGATGGAACTGTTTTGGAGAGGCTGAAGTTGCTTAAGGTCGCTGAGGGGTAGAGCCACAAATGGAGCCCAGGTCTCTGCCTCCAATGCCAGAGCAAACTTTCCCCACCATGCCACTGTTTCCACTGGTGAGCGGCCTCGGGCTAGAGAGCCACGGTGCTGATTTAATATTTATCAAGTGTTTGTAGTGTCCTGGGATGTGGCACTTCGATGACAAAGCTGTGGCGGCACCAACTTCTGGGTTCACCCAGCGAGGGGTAAGGAAGTCGAGCGGCGTAGGAGGGCGCAGCCCTCACACTGGAGCGCAGGAACAACAGAAGCAGTCCCCAGGCGGGCTGCTCGGGGAGCGCCACCTCTTCCCTCGGACCGAGGAGAGCATGGAGGGGCCCCAGGACAGACACCCTGCGGAGTCCGAGGTCCCGCCACAGGGGGCAGCTTTGGTGCCGCGAGTTCCGGATGGGCGCCTCAGGAACTAGAAGCAACCGGACCGAGTGCGGCGGAGAGCGGCAAGCGGAGAGCTCCAGGAATCGCTCTCGCCGCGCCCCCGCCACCGGAGCCCCGGCCCCTCCAAAGACGGCTTCGTGGGCAGCCCGCTCTGCAGCGCCCCTCGGAGTCGCGGCCCCGCCCTGCCTGCCCCCGGAAGTGACGTGAGGCGGCTACGGCGTCTGGGAGGGGCCCAGGCGCCGCCGGGGGGTTCGAGAGTGGCGGCGGCCGCCGAGCAACTGGCAAGCCCAGCCGCGGCGAGGAACGCCCCGAGCGCGCGCCCGCCGGGTAGCGGCCCGACGACCCGCGCCGCCGCCGCGTGCGGGGGCGAAGAGGGCGGGGCGCGAGGAGCCGCGGCGGCTGCGAGGCGGCGGGAGATGCGGGCGGCGGCGGGCACCCGGCGGGCTCGGCTCGGCCGCTGCCGCCTTCTCCGGCTCCGCTGCGGGGGTCGCAGCGGCTGCCGCGCCGTCCTCGAGTTTCCAGCGTGAGGAGGAGGCTGCGGTCGGAGAGGCGCATCGTGTTCGAGCCAGAGACGGAGAGGGAGCCCCGCGCGCGGCCTCGGTGAGCGGCCATCGCCGCGCGCGCCCAGTCGGGGTCTCACGGCCGCCGCCCCACGGGCCGGGAGCGGGGGCGGGGGCCGAGGGGCTCGCGGCACAACCGGAAGTGGGCGCGGGTCTGCGGGCGCGCTCCCCGCTGGACCCGCCCCCGGCTCGCCCTGGCGCTGCGGCGCGCAGGTGGACGCGGGAGCGCTGCGCTCCGCTCTCGTCGTCCCTTATTTGGTACCTCGAGATCCCTTGGGCAAAAGGTGGCAGCGGTTTTTTTTGTTTTGTTTTGTTTTTTTTTAGTGGCTGGGGAGGAGGGGAGCAGTTCTGACTTTCTATAGTGACAGGAAATTGGAAAATGAAAGTACAGTAATTCAGTGCCTACAAAGGCCGGGGCAGGTTGCGCCTCTTTCCCCGGACTTTGATCTTCGGGGTACGCGGCCATCCGTGTTTCTTCCTCTCCCCAACCTCGCTATTCATCCGGTGTCAACTTTCATTTCTGTTTCTACTTCTTTCCAGCTACCCCCTCCCCCTTTACTTTCCGCTTAGTGTACAGCTGCGGCAGGGCTGGTAGCTTCATGCCTAGGGAGGTGAATTGAAAACATCTTTTGAGGGCGGAATATTAATTGTCCTTGGAAGGAAATAAGAGATACTGTTGACTGAAGTAGTCAAAAGATGTACAGTTGGCTTTTTTCCAAGCGCTTGCTATTTGAAATTCACAGCATTTAGAGAAAGACTCTGAAGTTTTATTCCTCATCACAACGGTTTGTCCATCTCTTTGGTTGGCGGATCAGATCCTCCCCCCTCTTTTCGTACCCCTCACCTCCACGCCCTGCATGGAAAACTTGGTGCTTCAATATTTAGGGCTGGCAGTGATGTTTTCCTTAAAATACAGTATGATTCAGTATTTCCCCCTCAGGAACTCTCTTTGATTTTATTTAAACATTAAAACTTCATGAGTGGGATCTGTTAGATTCTTAAGGAAATATTGTCTTTAAGTTTTATTGTAATGTAACAGTATACTTTTAATATTCTCTTTGTATAGTATACTGCACAGATACATCTGGTTACTTTTTGACTACAGCGATTATTTTGATTCAGAACTAGGCTTGATATATTTCGTAACTTGGTTTTGTTTTATTTAAGCAGCACGCCGAACAATTTGGAGACTTATTTATTTTTTTGGGTCTTAGCTGCTGTCTCTGAAAAATAGTTGGGCTATGGGTCACCACAGCAACTGGACTGTGTGTATCAACATGTTTAGGGTGGGAAAGGTTTCATTTAATAAAGACTTCCTTTCCTTAATAAGTTATTTCAACACGTTCCCTCTTTCAATTTAGCACAGGGATTGTTCTACTATCTTTGAAGTGCTGAGATGGAATCAGTTATGTTTTCAGCATTTAACCTCTCCAACAGATTCCTTCATTTGGAAGAAATGAAGCCACTGCACCTGGCTTCACCTATGTAATTTTTAATAACTGTCTTCTGGAATTTTTCTTCTTTTTTCTTTTGGCTGTGTCATCCAGGCTGGAGTGCAGTGGAACAATCATAGCTCACTGCAGCCTCGAACTCCTGGGCTCAAGCGATCCTCCTGCCTCAGCCTCCCGAGTAGCTGGGATTACAGACGCAAGCCATAATTTTTTCTTTAGTTCAGAATTTTTTTCTTTAGTTTGCTATTATGTCTGAGGAAATCATTGAAGTTCATAGTTAATACCACACTTTTAGGAACTAAAATGAGTTTCAACTTAGCTGTATACTAAGAAGTTCACCAACTTTTCAGTCAAAAGAATAATCTGATATCAAAATTGAATTAAGAAAATATTCCTTTGGAGTACCCATTGAAGATGTCCATTTTATATCTTTGTTAGTTCTTCTCAAAACAATTCATTTCCAGTACTTCAGTCCAAAACCTCAGTGCCCTTTTTCTTTTACTCTCAGTAGCCTTCCATCCTGGATACGCTGTAGTCTGCTGAAGAAGCGTCAGCGTTCTCCACATGGTTAGGTTCTACCCTGAGGTGCCCAGCAGCTCACCAGCAGTTGACTCGGTACGCTCCACCCCGCCAGTGACCACAGGGGAAGATGAAAGTTAAACCTGTGCCGCCTTGGGAACACCCATGTTTTTGGGAATCTCCTCGGTTGCCATTGTGGGGACATTAATTTGTAATTTTTTTTTTTTAGATGTATAGCTCAGATATCATAAACTTGCAGGGCTCAAACATTATCTACATGGTAGGTACTCAGACTCCAGGATTTGGGTTTTGAATTTTTTTCAAAAACAAGTGGAATTATAGGCACCACATTTGTAGTAGGCGAGAGATTCCAGTTCTCTGCCTGTCTTTGCTTCCTTTCTTGTATCATCATCTCTTCCATGTGCATATTCACACCCCTACCTCTAGAAGCATTCTCGATATGAAGGTGATGTCTGGAAATGTGGAAATTTAGTTCTTTGGTTAAACTCATATTTACTAGGGAGTAGTTTTAACAGGCTTAGACTAGCAAATAATTGTTTGAATGGGAAAACTATGTAGTGAAAAAGTAACTTGCCATGAATAGGCTTCATTAGAAGAAAAGATCCATCTGGTAAGGTCAGAGAAATGACAGGGAACCCCTTGCCCCCTCTGCGGTACTTAATGGATATAATATAAACCCACCATTTTAACTCAGCTTAAGTAAGGCTATGGGAAACTGATTTCTAGTGGACGTGGTTATTTAGCATTAAGGTAGCACTTGATATTGATGGATTATTATTGTATCTAAAATGTGATACTTCTTTAGAATCAACTGGCTATGCGGATGTGTTTATCCATCCAGGGAAGTGGTTTCCCTACTGAATGGAGCACATGCCTGTGTGAAAGAGGCTTGGATTCATGGCCTCAGCTTTTCCATGAACTCTGGCTGTGAGAGGCATCTCCCCCTTTCTGTTCTTTATTATTTTACCATCTCGACTTTTGCATGACTCTCTCTGTACCACCAGCTTCAAAGTGATAACTGTGAGGATTATTGGAGGACATCTGAATGTCTTAGAAAGTTAGAGAAACCTAAGTATTTTCTGCTCTCATTCCTTATCTCCACCCTTTTTCCCTTTTTAGAAGTACACATAGTTGACCCTTAAGGATCCCATCCTCTGTGAGTTACATGTTGTAGAATTAGTCTTCTGAGGCCTAACTTTTGCAGTGTTTGTTGTGTTAGGTTTGCTTGTTTTAAACATCTTTATTGAGATATAATTCACATACCTAAAATTCACCTAGAAGGTAAAATTCAGTGGTTTTTAGTGTGTTCACAGACTTGTGCAATCATCACCACAGTCTAAGTTTCGAATACTTTTATCACGTCCCTAAAAAAACTGGACCTATTAGCTGTCACTCGCCATTTATCTCCTCCACCCACTTTAGCCCCCAGCCCTAAGTAAACATGGTTGTATTTTCTGTATCTGTAGATTTGCCTAAATTTCATGTAAGTGGAATCATATAATATGTGGTCTTTTGTGGCTGCCTTGTTTCGCTTGCCTAATGTTTTCAAGATTCATCCATGTCGTGTTTGCATTTCATTCCTTTTTATGGCTGAATGATATTCCCTTGTATGAACGTACCACATTTTATTTATCCATTCATCAGTTGATGGGCATTTAGGTTGTTTCTACTTTTTAGATATTATAAATAACACTGCTGTGAACATTCCAGTATAAGTTTTTATATGGACGTATATTTTTATTGCTCTTGGGTATATACCTAGGGGTGGAAATGGTGGGTCTATGATAAACTTGTCCAAAGTGGCTATATCATTTTGCATTTCCACCAGCAATGTATGAGGGCTTTGGTTTCTCCACATCCTTGCCAACATTTGTTATTGTCTGTCTTTTTGATTACAACCATCTTAGTAGGTAAGAAGTGGTTTCTTATGTGGTTTTGATTTTCATTTTTCTAATTACTAATGATGTTGAGCATCTTTTCATGTGTTTATTGGCTATTGTATATCTTCTTTGAAGAAATGTCTTTTCAAATCCTTTGCCTATTTAAATTTTTTTTTTTTTTAGTTGTAAGAGTTCTTTATATACTAATATCTTAGATACAAGTTCCTTTTGTGATACATAGTTTGAAAATATTCTCCCGTTTTGGGGATTGTTATCTCACTTAATGACATTGTTTGTAGTGCAACAGTTTTAAATTTTGATGTACAGTTTACCTGTTTGTGTAGTTTTAATGGAATTGATTTAATTTGTCTTCAGAATCTGTTTTGACCCATTGAGATCTCATTCCTAGAGAAAGGAACGGTTTTTGTTTCTGTGTGTGAAGATGTTCAGTCATAGGCTTCTTAGGATTAGCTTATATGTATTTGGCCAGAGTTTCTACCCTTAAGAATTATTCCTAATAGACAAGGTATTTTGAAATTCTTTGAGGAAAATACCTTTGTGAGAGCCTTTCCTTGCTGCTCGATTGCCTAAAGCAATGATTATCAACCAGGATGACTTTGACTGCCCGGAGGAATGATCGTCTCAGTGGGGCAGAGGATGCTGCTAAGCAAACCCAAACGCACAGGACAGCTTCCCGCAACAAAGAGTTATCTGTCCCCAAATACCAGTAGTGCCAAAATTGAGAAACTCTGGCTTAAACAGGAAGATCCTAAAACTTCAGATATTGAGGAATTTTCCTTTAATCCATGTCTTGGTAATCAAATAAAGGTTGCTAATCAGATAAAAGGAGAATCTATGCAGATGGAATCCCTATAGACAGAACGGTGACAGAACTTGTAAATTAAACGAGGGAACATTTTGCTGAATCTTCAGTGTTGCCAATTTGTATGTCAGTTATATTTATGATAAGGGAAACTATTTGAAGGAGAAATACCAGTTGGAGCAAAAGTGTATTATTCCCTACACCTCAGCCTCTGGGCCACCAAGACATACACACAGACACTGATAACACATACACCCTGGCAAATAAAGAAACTAGGTTGATTTAGATAGATTCTGAAATGGTATTCTTCTGAGAGAAAATGACAATGAGAGTTTAAGATAAAATTTAATAACAATGATACTCTAGTGATCGACAATCATCAACCTGCTCCTATAATTTAGGGAACTAGCTTTATCCTCCTTGTTGCTTAAGACTTAAACAGCATGGTATGCTTAAGAGTTTGGACTCTGGATCCAGATTGCTTGGGCTTCAATCTCAGCGCTACCATTTACTTGTGTGACCTTGGACAAGTTACTTAACCCTCTTGTGAATCACATTTTTCTTATGTAAAATGAGGATGCAGTAGTATCTATCTTGTAGGAGTGTTGTGGGGATGAAATGAATTAATACACACTTAAAATAGTGCCTGACATATCGCGTTGAATAAATGTTGGCTGTTAATATTATCACATATCTTATCTGTATTCTTGCAGCTCATTGCTATGGACAGCGCTATCACCCTGTGGCAATTCCTCCTTCAGCTCCTGCAGGAGCCTCAGAACAAGCACATGATCTGCTGGACCTCTAACAATGGGGAGTTCAAGCTTTTGCAGGCAGAAGAGGTGGCTCGTCTCTGGGGGATTCGCAAGAACAAGCCTAACATGAATTACGACAAACTCAGCCGAGCCCTCAGATACTATTATGTGAAGGTAATACGCTTCATGGTCTTGACGCTATCAGAGAACCTCAGGACAAGAATTATTCCTTCTTTTCTGTTGAAGTTATAAGTGCTAATGTCCTGGTTTATTTTAATCCAGTTTATTTTATAGCTTTAGCAGTTTGGAATTAGAATACAAGGTGTAAATGTTCCAGCTGTATTTCTACAAACTCCTATTCGTTAGCCTACTCCCACTACATGCATTTTATTCCTACTTGCATTTGTATTTAAAAGAGTAAGTACAGGATTGGAATATGAAAAAGGAAATTTGAGATTTTTGTTTGTTTGTTTTTAAGAGGTAGGATCTTGCTACATTGCCCAGGCTGGACTCAAAACTCCTCCTGCTTCAGCATCCCAAGTAGCTGGGACTACAGGCAGGCACCACCACACCTGGCTTGTCTCCTTCACTCACTGACACACACACGCACTTGTTTCTGTAGCTTAATTTTTAGTTTAACCCAGGGAACAAAAATTATCACCTTAAAGAATAGCTATTAATACATAAAGTTGATTTCTTAGTTAAAATTATGTTTTTTTTGTTTAATATCTTATTATTTTGAATACATTCTTGGGGCACTAAGGTAAAATAAATGGCTCCAAAGGATAGAATTAGAATGAGAAGCCGAGAGATCCTAATTCCTTTCACCTTTAAGTGGTTGCTCTTATCAGCTTTCCTGTATGGAGATATGAGATAAGAAACAACTGGAGGAATTTCTGAAGGAAGCAGGAAGCTTAGCAGATGCAATATTCTAAATTCCTTTTCGCTTACTCGGGACGTGTATGGCTTGTACGTTTGGAATTGAGATTGCAGTTCATTAAGTCTGACATACAGATACTGGATTGAGAGTGTTAAGCAATTAAAATCTTTTCAGCTTTTATGTAACATATTAGTTCAGTTGTTAACACGACGTTTAAGTGTTCTTGCCTTAACTTCCCCTTAATAGCAGGGACTGTGTTTGGTATGGTTAGATGGATTTAGAACAGGGGTCCCCAACCTGTGATGAATTATATAATTATTTCTTTATATATTACAATGTAATAATAATAGAAATAAAGTGCACAATAAATGCAACGTGCTTGAATGATCCCAAAACCATCTCCCATCGCCCAGGTCCATGGAAAAATTGTCTTCCATGAAAATGATCCCTGGTGCCAAAAAGGTTAGGGACCTCTGGTTTAGAGGATTTTGAAGATTTTAAATAAGCTGTGCCTACTTCTCAAATAGAGAACCGTGTTATGTCAGCTTTTTTATGAACTATGGATTGCAAGTTTATAAGAAAGGATAAGAATGCTTATTTTATTTACCTACAGAATATCATCAAAAAAGTGAATGGTCAGAAGTTTGTGTACAAGTTTGTTTCTTACCCAGAGATTTTGAACATGGATCCAATGACAGTGGGCAGGATTGAGGGGGACTGTGAAACTTTAAACTCCAGCGAAGTCAGCAGCAGTTCCAAAGATGTGGAGAATGGAGGGAAAGAGAAACCACCTCAGCCTGGTGCCAAGACCTCCAGCCGCAATGACTATATACACTCTGGCTTGTATTCTTCGTTTACTCTCAACTCCTTAAACTCTTCCAAGGTGAAACTTTCCAAACCAATAAAGATTGAGAATCCAGCTGAGAAACTGGCAGAGAAAAAATCTCCTCAGGAACCGACATCATCTGTCATCAGATTTGTAACAACGCCTTGCAAAAAGCCACCAGTTGAACCTCTTGCTGCCGCCATTTCAACTGGCCCAAGTATTTCTCCATCTTCAGAAGAAACTATCCAAGCATTGGAGACATTGGTTTCCCCAAAACCACCTTCCTTGGAGGCCCCGGCCTCTGCATCCAACATGACTGCCACTTTGTCTCCCACACCTCCCGTCTCGTCCACACCTGCTGCTTTGCAGGAGCCTCCGAGGACACCTTCGCCACCGCTGAGTTCTAACCCAGACGTCGACACAGACATCGATTCAGTGGCTTCTCAGCCAATGGAACTCCCAGAGAACTTGCCACTGGAGCCTAAAGACCCGGATTCAGCTTTGCCAGAAAAGGACAAAACAAGTAATTCATCAAGATCCAAGAAACCCAAGGGGTTAGAACTGGCACCCACCCTTGTGATCACAGGCAGCGATCCAAGCCCCCTGGGAATACTGAGCCCGTCCCTCCCCACAGCTTCTCTTACACCAGCGTATTTCTCACAGGTAGCTCACTCTTTCTTTTCAGTGCCGCCACTGTTTGTGTTTATTCACCTTTTTAAACAAATCCAGAATTTATATTCTTAAGTTTGCTTTCTGTCACTTAGGTTTGTCTTAGAAAGGTTATATGTGACCCGGTGAAAGTAACCTAATTCCTCATCTCAATTATGATTGCCAAAATAAAAGGTTTGGAGTCTTGTCTTAAAAACTCATTGTTCTACAAGTAAATAAATATTTTGGTTTTTCCACTTCCTTTTCTTTCTTTCTCTTGGTCATATAAAACTGATTGGTATCTTATAGAAAACAGTGGTAATATCAAGTTAGAAAACATCAGGGCTTGAGAACCTTAAGAAAAATGACTGGTGTGATGTTGAGTAGTAAGTTTGTGCAGTTACATTGGATATTTATTAACTTGCTCATCTCATAGAGCATTTTAATAGACTATTATTCCCAGACCCTTAAGGATAGAACATGCTGCTGCCTTGTTTACCAATTGTTCCCTTGTACCTTAATTTTGGTTGGTTTTTTTTTTTTTTTTTTTTTTTTTTTTTTT
>CAUYSK010110899.1:0-63732 GCA_963575035.1 Avahi laniger
CAGTGGGAAACTTTGTCTGTTTCCATTTCCAAGTGGAAATACTCTCAACTTTTCCCCATTCAGTATAATGTTGGCTGTGACTTTGTCATATATGGCTTTTGTAATTTTGAGTTATGTTCCATGTATGTCAATTTTGTTAAGAGTTCTTATCATAAATTGGTGCTGAATTTTGTCAAATGTTTTTTCTGCATCTATTGAGATGATCATATAGTCTTTGTTTTTGCTTCTGTTTATTTGGTGAATCACATTTATGGATTTAACTGTGTTGAACCATACTTTCATCCCTGGGATGACACCCACTTAGTCACGTTGGAGTATTTTTTTGATGTGCTGTGGAATTTGGTTTGCTAGAATTTCACTGAGAATTTTTACATTTATATTCATACGGGATATTGGTCTATAGTTTTAATTTTTTGTTGTATCCTTTCCTGGCTTTGTTATTGAGATAATACTGGCTTCATAGAATGAGTTGGAGAAGATTCTCTCCTTCTTGATGTTATGAAATAATTTCCGCAGTATGGGTACCAATTCTTCTTTGTAGGTGTTATAAACTTTGGCTGTGAAACCATATGGTCCAGTATTTTCTTTTGTTGGAAGACTTTTTATTGCTGCTTCAATTTTGTTGCTTCTTATTGGTGTATTCAGGAGTTTTACTTCTTCCTGTTTGAGCTTTTGGTGGTTTTGTGTTTGCAAGTATTTGTGCATTTTCTCAATGTTTTCAAGTTAATGTGCGTAGAGGTTTTATAGTATTCAGAGATGATATTTTGTTTTTCTGTAATATCCATTGTAATATTTCCTTTTTCATTTCTGAGTGAGCTTCTTTGGGTCCTTTCTTTTCTTCTCTGGTTAATCTAGCAAGAGGTCTATCAATTTTGTTTGTCTTCTCAAAGAACCAACTTTTTATTTCTGCTCTGACCTTAGTTATTTCTTTTCTTCTGCTGAGTTTGGGATTGGTTTGCTCTTCCTTCTCTAATTCCTTGATGTGATTCTTAGATTGTTGATTTATAATACCTCTGTCTTTTTGATGTAGGCATTTAAAACTATGAATTCTCATCTTAGGACTATTTTTGCTGAATCCTGTAGATTTTGATAACTTGTGTTCTCTTTGTCATCTAGTTCAAAGAATCTTTTAATTTTCATCTTAGTTTCCTCCTGACCCAATAATTGTTCAGCAGTACCTCGTTTAATTTCCATGACTTTGTATAGAATTGAGTGTTTCTGTTGGAGTTGATTTCTAATTTTATTCCATTGTGGTCTGAGAAGATACATGGTATAATTTCTATTTTTTTATTTACTGTATCATGTTCTGTGGCCTAAATTATGATCAATCTTAGAGAATGTTCCATGAGCTAACGACAAGAACATATATTCAGTAGTTTTTAGGTAGAATGTTCTGTAAATGTTCATTAGGCCCATTTGTTCTAGAGTCCCATTTAAGTCTAGTGTTTATTTTCTGCTTGGAGGATCTGTCCAGTTCTGTGAGTAGGGTATTGAAGTCTCCTGCTAGTATGATGCTATTATTATTATTTTATTTAGCTCTAATAGAGTTTGTTTTATAACTCTGGGTGCACCTGTGTTGGTGCATAAATAGTTAGGATTTTTATGTCTTCTTGTTGAGTTTCTCCCTTTACCATTGTAAAATGACCATCTTTGTCTTTCTTTGTTATTGATTTGAAATCTGTGTTATCTGATATGAGAATGGCTACAACAGCCTTTTTTTGATTTCCACTTTTCCATCCATTCGCCTTGAGTCTGAATGAGTCCTTGTGGGTGAGATGAGTTTTCTGGAGACAGCATAACTTGGCCTATATAGTATTTATCCATTCAGCCAGTCTATGTCACTCGAGTGGGGAATTCAAGTCATTCATATTTATGGAATTGATATGTGGAGTGGACTTCTATTCATCCTACCGGTTAGAACCTAATTGCTTTGTTTTCCTTCTTGTGCCATTATGGTATATGGGCTCTGAGCTTTACTTTTTGGGTGGTTTTACACTGGTGAGTGTATACTGTGCTGATAAATGTGTAGTGCAAATTTGATTACCTCCTGCAGGGCAGATCTGATCTTGATAAATTCCCTCATTGTTTCCTTGTCTCAGAAAGTCTTTTTTCCCCTCATATGCGAAACTTAGTTTTGCAAGATGCAAAATTCTATGCTGGCCATTATTCTGTTTGAGAAGACTGAGAATGGGGCTCCAATCTTTTTTGGATTGTAAGGTCTCAGTTGAGAAGTCTTCAGTTAGCCCGATGGTTTTCCTTTGTAAATTACTTGATGCTTTTGCCTTATAGCTCATAGGAATTCCTCCTTCATGTTGACTTGGCCAGTCTGATGTCTACGTGCTGTAGTGATTACTTCTTTGCAATGAATCTCCCAGAAGTCCTTTGAGTTTCTTGTACCTGGATATCTAAATTTCTAGCAAGGCCAGGGAAGTTTTTCTCAATTATTTCCTCAAATAGGTTTTCCAACCCTTATGTATTTTCTTCTTCACCCTCAGGGATGCCTATAATTCTTATGTCAGGCCTCTTTACATAGTCCAATATTTCTTGTATACTTTGTTCATTCCTGTTATTTGTCTGTTTTTATCTTTGACTGATTTGTTTAATTCAAAGTTGTTATCTTCAAGCTCTGAGATTCTTTATTCTGCTTAATGTAGTCTACTCTTAAAACTTTCCACTGTGTTTTGTTTTCCTTGAATGAATTTTTCATTCTCAGAAGTTCTATTTGATTTTTTTAAATAATTTGTTTTCTTTAGTGAATTTCTCATTTGTTTCCTGTATTGTTTTTGTGCTTTCTTTGTGTTGGGTTTTCATTTTCTCTTGTATATCATTGAGTTTCCTTATAGTTCATGTTTGGAATTCTTTATCTTTCATTTCAATATTTTTGTTTTGGTTTGTATCATTTGGTTTGTATCATTAAGGAGTTATTATTTTCTTTTTGGGATGTCATTTTTCTCTGATTTTTCATACTTTCAGAGTTCTTTCATTGATTCCTTCTCATCTGGCCCCTCAGTGAAGACCTAGGTGTACTAGGTCTGGCTTGTGGGCCTGTCTCCAGGTCCCGAGATAGGGATCCCTGGCTGTGCCCGGGGGGAGAGGAGTGCTGGTCCCAAGTTGTCTATGGGGTGTTCAAGCATGTTTGATGAATCCCTCAGGTTGCCTCTGACCTGCTGTGTTCACCTCTTCCCAGTAATGCGAATTAATTTGGGTCCTCCAGCTTAATTTCTGAGATGGCAGGTGGTACTTTTGAGTGCAAATCAGCCCTACCTTGTTTGCTTGAGTTCAATGGTGCTATGTTGAGCTACAGTGTTGTTCCTCTTTCATTGGTTGACCTTTTTGTGGAAAAGCCAGCTGCCAAGATGTTCTTTTGTGCACATGGTAAGCTCTGGTCTTGCAAGTGGGACACATGAGTGTCCCAGGCTTTAGGAGTGACCCTGCAACTCCTAGAGAGTTGCTTGAGCTCTACTGCCACTGAGGTGGGGGGAGGAGAAAGGCAGATTCTGGTTGGATCGCGATAGCCTGAAAGGTTTTACAAAGCTTCAGCAGGGCTCAGAAGTAGCTTTTTTGGCCACTAGGGGGCGCTTCTGGTATGAGGTTCAGGACAAGCTCTCCAAACCAGGAAGTCTGTTCCTGAGGGAGGGGCTTAAACTTTTGAGTACTAAGACCCCAGGAGGGCTCTTTCTACCTTTGTCCAATTGCATAGTTCCTCTGCAGGGACTGGTGAGCACCCTCCCACATAGCTGCTCCCCGGAACCCCATGGCACACTCCCATCAGATCAGTACATGTGAGTTCCCTCACCACCGGAGTCCAGCTCTCAAATTTCTCCCTAGTCTATGTGTCTGACCCGCTAGTGTGCATCTCCACGAAACACTGGCAGGCAAAGTGTTCCCCAGTTGTGCACCCTGTTCCACCACAAGACTCCAAAGGAAGAGGAGTGGGTCCCTTTATCTGCAGGGATCTCAGCTGGGTGCATGCTTCCACTGAAGAAAAGCAGCCACTTCTGAATTTCTTCCCTCCCTATTGTAAAGAGTGGGGGAAGGGTTCACAGCTCCCTTACAGCAGTGTACCTGAGGCATTAGGATGGCATGGAACTGGGGGCTAGGCTATTTCTCTCCAAATGCAGCACCCTTATCCAATATAGTGATTCTTGGGGTTGGGGGGCACACTCACAGATCCCCATTCCTCAGCACCCCACCACACTCTGCCATTGAATATGTCTACACCCAAGTACAGGTCCGAGACCTCGCCCCTATGTCCGCCTGTACCACTCTCGCATCCAGGAGGCCCTGGGACCGGCCCGCCTACCTGAGCTGCCAGCATGCAATCCCTCAAAACACGGTGGGTACGTAGCTCCCAAGTTGTGGTGGGTCCCGCTCTCCATGGTGAGCTGAGCCTGGAGCATGTACCCACTATAGAAGTAGCTGTTCATGAGCTTCTGGATTCAAACTACTCTCAGGTTGCGATGGGTGGGGGAGGAGCTGCAGCTCCCAGCTGGCCAAACCTCAGACTGCTTTCTCTGATGCTGTGGTTCTGGGAGGTGCAGAGGAGGACGTGACTAGGTGCAAGGAAGCGAGCACTCCTTTCTTCATGGCACTCTCCCGGAGGGTGCCTTATGGACGCCCAAACTCCTGGAGTTCATCCCACTATTCCTAATTAGCCACTATGCCTGGGTTCGCGGAGGGTGGAAAAGCCTTTGTGTCCCACTATTCACTATGAATATATCTTTTCCCATTTGACCTGTAAGTTTCAGTAAGACTCTTAGCACAGGCGAATCTTCATTAATGTAGAAGATGAACTCCTGAAATTGCTGTGTAATTCATTTGGGAGTTGGGGAAATTTTCTTTTATTTGTGGAGCTAACTATTTAAAGTTAGTTCATGATTAATGCAATTAATCATGCTTATGATTTACTAGTTTTAATCATTGCATATTGAATCTTACTAGTTTTAATCACTGTATTCTGAGTCTTCTTTATGTGGGGAACATGCATTAAATGAGCTTTGGTTTTCATTCCATTTATTTAATTGATTTTCATGTGGAAAATCATGATAATCTTATGCCATACATTACAATAATATGTCTAGTACTTTTATTTTTTAAAAAATTAGTTTCCAAAATCAGGACATATGTTCTTATTTTATAGAAAGAAAACACAACTTGGTAGCTGTTCTTTCTAACTCAAGAAACACTGAAAAACCCTTAGGCCCTTCTACCTTGGAGTTGCACACTTGGAACTAAAAATATCACTATGTGTAACTATCTAGCAAGTAATGAATACCAGTTAATGTCACCGAAAATATTTGGACATGCTGGTTTGTAAATGCTTTACTTTGAAAAACAAATCAAGAAAGAGATTTAAGAATTAAAAAACTTTAGCTTGTTTCAATGATCTCTTTTGGCATTAGACCTAAGACAACTCTTGAGTGACAGTATCATGTTGGAAAACTCTAGAAAGAATTGACATGGTCATTTTATTTAATAAGTTGTGGTTATGTTAGTTGTTTTTAAATGACTCTAGTGATTGTGTCTTGTTTTTATATTTTTAAGGCTACTTAGATCTGCTGGACAAAATGGTGAAAATCTGGATTTGACATTAAGTTTTTCTGCATGTTCAAGAATAACATTTTAGTGGCTACAACAACATAATTCCAAAATAGATCTAATATTAGGCAGACTGTGGTTTCTATGTTTAAGGCACTATCAGGTTCTGATGTAATACGTAGGTAAACCATATAGTCTTTATTTAGTATTTAGTTCTTTATTTTATAAAGTATTTTGTATCCTTTTTGATGGTTTATGTTTTGTTTTAAAATACATGCTTAACTCTTAGTTTTACTTTTTATACACACATGAACTTCTCATGGAACATCTCAATGGACCAAATTACATGTTATGAACTCTTTCTGTAGGTCATAAATAAATTTATTATTTATATATGCCCTTTGCATCTGCCATTTGGGACTACACATATTCATGACAAATAATAAAGTGTTTTTCTAATTCTCTCAGTGGCAGAAATGGACCATCAGGGTTCCATGACTTGTTCATTAGTAAGCACAATTATAGAAATTTACACAAATATTCAGAGATAGTCCCCCTGGGCAAATATTGCCTTTCCTCATTGAATTTAATTACAACTATGATTTATACTCCACTAATCATTAACAGCCTGTGTAGTTTCTAAATTTCAGTACATTTTAAATTGACACAGAATTATAAGATATGTAGCATTAATACCTGCTGTACAGAAAAATAGAGCAAGACATGACATCTGTCCTCTGACATCACTTCACATGAAGAATTTTTTAAAAATTTTTTAAATTTTTAAATATTATATACTTAATGCTAAGGTATTTTTTCTTCTTATGGTTGGAAGGGATACCCATACCCACATGTGCAAGTATATATATTTTTATTTGGATGGCAAATGATTTCTAAGAGTATTTTTGTGAACAAAACTAAAAATATTTTATACATTTTTAGTTTTGTGTAGTCACAATTAAAATACTGTTTAAGGTTTAATCTCAATATCTTAAGGAATGACAGATAAAAAGTCATCTTAAAAAGTATAGAAAAAGACACATCCTTATAAGGATATGAGGGTACTGCTATGTAAAGACACATAGAAAATATTTTGTTTAGAGAAATTAACAGTTAAGATTGAACTCAAGAAACAACATAAAAAGATTAAATATGATAAACAGGAGACCCTCAAAAGTCTCAGAATCTTGAATTTAATGATTATTTCTTAATATTTGAAAAGTATACAAGTTAGATTACTAATAACTGTAATGATTCCATCTTTGTTTATTATTTTCCCTTTTTATTATCCTCTTAAATTTGCCTACTTTTTTCTTCCATCAAAATCCTGAGGAAGAGGGGTAGGTATTCTCCTTTAAGGTGAGGAAACTGAGGTGTAGAGAAATTAATCCTCTCATACACATTTGTAACATCCTAACTGTACAATTACGATTTTGTACCAAAGTAAGTAAATAAAATGTTTTACAATTTTTCACATAAGATTATTTTTTCAAATAAAATATTATACGGAAGTCCAATATGCAAAACACATACAAGATAAAACTGATCTCTGAAAAGTAATATAAGAAAAAAATTAGAGTATACGTAATGGATATTTCCTTCATGTTTGCTTTCTATATAACTACTCTTAGAAAACAATGTCGAGTATATGTATTTTGGATATATGTATATGTATATGCATATATATGTACATTCTTATATTTTTAAGTTGATATCCAAAATTTTTGTCATAATATATAAGTGGTTGCAATGAAATAATTTCTGATATATTTAATAAATTCTGATTAAATGTAAAAATAAAATTATTAACTCATTTAAATGTATTAACAAAATATAAATGCCATTGCAATTTGATATAGCATACATTTTAAGTTTGGCATTCTGGCCTCATAAACAGAAAGATAGTTATTAATCAATATGGTAAGGTATTCTTGGAATGCAATGGCCTATAAATCTATTTATCAGTTTTCTTATTTTTTGATGGTTACATTTCCTGATGGTACTGAATAGCCCAATGAAGTAACTGTAGGCGAGACTGAAGCATGAGATGAAAGATTAGACCAAGTGATGCTGTGGTTATTGGCTGAATTACTCTGCAGCAGAGTCATTCTGGAAGGGTGGGCATGCTAGTGATTTGAGAAGAATGAATGCTAGTGGGAGTGTAATAATTTGAGAGGACGGAATGTTCCTCCATGAATGCCTTTCTTAAATCAAGAAAAGACATAAAGACTAAAGGGACTAGAGTCCCAAAAATTATGAGCGGAAAGACCAATCTATGATGCAGTTGATATTTATTACAAGCAGAACATTCTTTAAAATTGATGTCTACAACATTGCCTTCAAGACTTACACTACTATTTCAACTTACGCCTTCATGAACAACATGAAGCTATTTTATAGGTGATATCAGCCATTCTTTATCTTACTATAGATATTCACTGTGGAGCAATAGGTAGCCTCTCCAAACATAGCCCTCTGGTGCTATGAACTAAAACTAAAACAATATCATCCAGGAGATAAAAGTTCTCAAATAATCACCCCTTGATAATGGTAGTTTCCTGAAATAACATAATTAAAATGACATCATTGGACAAAACATGATATGAAACACAAATATTATTAAACCATGCGCTCTAAAGTGATATTTTATTGTTAGAACAAGTATTTTGTCTCTGAGAAATCAGAATTAAAACCATAGCTATGGTGTACTAGTCTAACTTTGCTTGAAAAATGAAGTACGTTTTATACTCATTTAGGCATAAAACCCAATTGAAAGCTAGTATTTTTATACCAATTAAGGGAATTTTCAACAATATTTCAAAACTTGAATAATAGCATTATATCTTCTGTTTGAAGCTCTGCTTAGAAGCCACTTTTTTTTTCTCAAAAATAATAATCAGATATATTAGTTTGGCATTTTCAAAAAGTCCCAAAACAACAAATGCTGGTGTGGATGTGGAGAGATAGGAACAATCTTACGCTGCTGGTGGGACTGCAAACTAGTGCAACTTCTGTGGAAAATAATTTGGAGATACCTCAAAGAGCTAAAAATAGAAATACCATTTGATCCAGCAATCCCACTACTAGACATCTACCAAAGGAAAAAAAGACATTCTATAATGTCTTCACTCGAATGTTTATGGCAGCACAATTCACAACTGCAAAGATGTAGAAACAACCCAAGTGCCAATCAATACATAAGTGGATTAATAAAATGTGGTATATGTATACTGTGGAATACTACTCAACTACAAAAAGCAATGGTGATCTAGCACCTCTTATATTATCCTGGATAGAACTTGAGCCCATCCTTCAAAGTGAGGTATCACAAGAATGAAAAATAAGCACTACATGTACTCGCCACCAAATTGGTACTAACTGATCAACACCAAGGTGCTCACATGGTAGTAACATTCACTGGGTGCCGGTCAAGTGGAGGTGGGTGGGTAAACTTACAACTAATGAAGACGGAGCACACTGTATGGGGGAAGGGCATGCCTCTAACCCTGGCTTGGGTGAGGAAAGGCATCACTTGTAACCAAAATGTTTGTACCCCCATAATATTCTGAAATACAAATAAATAAATACAATGTGGTATAATCACTAATAAATTTGCCAAGAAAGGTAAAAAAATTAAAAAGGAACTAAATGTTTCATTACTACAAAAATATTGACCGAGTTATTCCACATTTAATATTGTTATTCTGAACACAGTGATACAAATGACGCCTAACATAAAGTATAACATTCATGGCTTAAATTGTTCAGGAATATGTATTCACAGATTTTAAAACTTCTCAAAATACTACTTATATCCACTATCCATATTTCAACTACAGGTAAATATGTAATAATATAGAAAGTGCTTACAATAAATAGAATGAAGAGTATGATTATCAACCTAAAAATGATAATACATGTACATAAAAAAATTGAAAGGAAATACAAAAATATGTGAATACCATCAATATTCCTCGCTGTAGTTATAATAATTTATTGGGATAATTATTTCTCTTCAAATATTCATCAAAAAGAATAATCTGCCTTTTAAAATAAAAAGAATGAGGTTATGATATTATACAACTCATTATAATTTTATATAATGTAAAAAACATTCTAAATATTTTTGGAAGATGTTATGACATTTAGCTAACAAAGCATACTCTTCCAACTTGATAGTGAATGCTAAAATAGATGTTTGCTTCCTATGGAAGTTGCAACTATAAAATAACCATGACCATTTTATTGACCTTGCCATTGCTGTTGTGTGCCCACTTAAGACATGAGCCAATAAAATCTGTTTCCACTATTCAGAGCTTAAAAATTCTTTCTGTGGTCAGATAATTTTATAAGAAGTATTATATTAGCTTTAGACATGTTGTATAATAGATGCTATATTATTTTAACACGGAGATGTTAAATATTTCTAGTAATACTAATGACAATATAAACCATGTTCACATATGTAACTAATTTGATCCTCAAAATTACGATATTATGACCACAAATTTTAGAAGCAACAACTTAGATGAATTGTTTACTTAATAATATGACTGTAATCCAAATTTTTTCTTATTCACATACTGTAGCGGTTGCTATTGTTGTCTTTGTTTTGCTTTGCTTTTAGATCATTTATTCAGCTTCTGATGACATTTTTTATTGCAGTTGTCACTTGTTTTGGTAATGTTCTTCCACAGTCTCCCATTTGTTCTATTTTAGTAAGTTTTCTTTTTCCTCTAAATGCTGCATTTTATTTTTGAATCACTCATTTAGAGATAAATTATGCTTGGAAGTTTCTATTGTTTAGTTAGTTCTGCTCTGATGTTAGACACTACAAATGTGATACTTTATATAGTACCACCAATACTTTAGACTTTTGAGAATTCTGCATTTGAAAAAAGAAAGTTCTTTACTTTCCTTGCACTTTCCTGGGATTACCTTCTTTGTATCTGCTAAATCATGTGCCACTCATTTATCTCCTTTCCTACCACCAAATTTTCTTGCTATTTCTCCTCTCCTTTTTACTCAATTTTTTGATCTGTTTTTTTTTAAATTTCTCTACAGTACTTATAAATAAAATGTTGAAATGTAGTGTAATTAAACATGTATGTTTATAATTAATTCTTTAATGCAGGAACTTTACTTTTGGTATGCTGTAGGAATATCAAGATATTAATTTGCTTTAGGAATATTGCTCTGATATCAGTATATATTTTTTATTGAGGATTTATGCCTTTATAAAATCTAGATAAATTTACCAATGGTATCTTCAAATTATATTTTTCAACCATTGTCTCCATTTTATCCTTCTGGAACTTTTATTAGCAAAATGCCAGGGACTAAGAATCATCCATGTCTCTTAATTGTTCTTTTATAATTTATATTTTGCTGCTCTACCTTACATGCTAAGATCCTAATTGCCATTGTAAAATTCACTCAGTTGATTTTTGCCTCTTTTCCAGAGTTCATCATTTCTATTTTTAAGTCAGTGAGTACATTTTTCAGATCAGTAAAAATATATGAAAGTATTGAAAAAGTCTTTCAAGTGATGGTAGATCAATCTCTATCTACATATCTTTCACTAGAAAATGTAATTACATAAGCCATTATAAAATATTGCTAGGATTATAACTGTTCAAAGGAAAGGAATAACTAAGTAGTAAGAATGATATCTAAAGGGAGAAAGGCAGCCTGATATATGTCAATGTAGGAGAAAAGCTTATGTGTTGATGAAATCACCAGCTATATGAAAATTGGGATCAATATCTTTCAAAATCACAGCTGGATATTTTTCAGAAATTTACAAATCTATTTGAAAATTTATATGGAAATAAAAGGGACTCAAAAAAGCCAAAATGATCTTGAAAAAGAACAACAAAACTGGAGGAATGCCACTTCTGATTTCAAATTCACTGCAAAGCTGCAGTAATCAACACACTTAAGTATTGGCATAAAGATAGACATATGGATCAATGCAACAACATTGAGAGTCCAGAAATAAACACTTGAATTTATGGCCAATTGATTTTCGGTGAGTGTGCTTACAAAACACAATGAGGAAAGAATAATCTTGTCATGAAAGGGTGCTAGAATAACTGAGTATACATATACAAAAATTATACTATTTCTCCATCAAATTGATATTAACTGATCAACACATAAGTGCACATACGAGAATAACATCTATTGGATATTGGGCAAGGGGGAGGGGGGAGGAGGGAAAGGGGATGGGTATATGCATACACAAAGAGTGCAATGCACACCATCCAAAGGATGGACATATTTGAAACTCAGACTTGGTGGGGGAGGGCAACATACATAACCTAAACATCTGTACCCCCATAATATGCTGAAATAAAAAAAAATTATACTATTTCAAACCATATACAAAAATTAATTCAATATAAACCATATACTTAAGTGTAGGTGAAAAAATCATAAACATCTTGAAAGAAAATATAAAAGGCTATCTTCATTATCCTGGAATAGAAAATGGTTTGTTAGGTATGACACAGAAAAAAAAAATAGGAAAAAAGAAAAATATCTATAAATTAAAGTTCCTCAAAGTTAACAACATTTGTCCTTCAAAGGAATCCATCAAGAAATCGAAAAGTAACACACAGAATGAATGAATATATTTGCAAATTGGTTCTGATAAGAAACTTGTATCCAGAACACTCACAAATTAATAATAAAAGACTACTCAGTTTAGAAAATAGGCAAAGAATTTCAATAGACATTTCTCAAAAAAATTATAAAAGGATTGTCAATAATCATATGAAGAGATATTCAATATCATTATTCTTTAGGGAAGCACGATTCAAAACCACAATGACGTGTTACTTCACACGCACTAGCATATGTCAAAAAGCTATAATCAAAAAGAGATAATAACAAGTATTGTAGAGGATGTGGAAATTGGAATGCTCATACGTTGGTTACAAGAATGGTGCCATCACTTTGAAGAACACTTAGGAAATTTCTCAAAATGCTAAACATAAAGTCAACACATGATCCAACAATTTCAATTTTAGGTATAGTATATGTATAAGAGAAAAATTATATTCATAAAAATTGTACATGGTTGTTCATGGCAGCATTATTCATAATAGCCAATAACTGTAGACATCCTAAATGTTCACCATTTAGGATGAATGGGTAAACAAATGTGGTATAGTCATACAATGAAACATTTTTTTTGGAAATAAAAAGGAATAAAGCAGAGATACATGCCACAGCATGGATAAACCTTGAGAACATTATGCAAAGAAACAAGTCATGTGTCACATGTGTTACATGGTTCTATTTACAGGAAATGTCCAAAACAGGCACATCTACAGAAAAAAATATTTGTAGTTATCTAGGGATGGGCAATTTGAGTGGTCAGATTGAGAATGACTGTTAAAGGTTACAGAATTTCTTCTTGATATTATGAAATGTTCTCAAATAGACTGTGATGATGGTTGCACAGCTCTATGAATATACTAAAATCCACTGGATGGCATAATTTGAATGAATGAATTGTATGGGATGAATTGCATTTCCATAAACCTGCTTAAAATGTTAGAAGACATTGTCACAAAATTATATTGAAAGAGTCAATGAAATCTCATAACTCCAAATAAGAGAAATTTTTCCAGTTATTTTCCTTACTAAGACTTAACTCAACATCAGCAACAGCACTTTTGCCATCACAATTCTTCTATGCCCTCCTACGCCTAGATTTTGGCATCTAATAAGATACTAACACTAAAAATGATCTGAAATGCTTGGAGAAGAGTTGATTCCATGTATTGAAATATATTTTTAAAAAAATATTTCTGGAATACTCTTGTGTTTAATAATAAAATGGGCAGTAATAATAATAATATCAAAACTGTAGTAGTGGTAACTAACACTTATTAAAAGTTTAATGCTAATAACTGCTTAATAAGGACTGTTCCAAGTTCTTTACAAGTACTAGGTTCTTCAATGCTCATCATTACATTGCAAGTTTGGAATCATTATTTCCTCCATTTTATAGATGAGCACAGAGAGGCTGAATAATTTGTCTAAGATTACAGATTCAACAAGGAGAGAACTGGAATTCTGGCTATCTGGCTTCCGAGTTTGTGCTCTTATTCACTGTGTTTTTAATAGTAACATGGATAGTTGTAAAACAGCAGAGAAAACAGCTAAGGGGTCACCCACTGTTGAAGCCATGACCATTTTATCTAAAGCAAACAACTACATCAACAATATAATAAGAATTTATCACAATAAGGTAAATATGTAAAATGACGTGAGTATATATTGACTAATAGAAAAAATACAAAGACTAATATAAACTCTAAAGAAAAAAGTTAGCTACAAAAAAGATCAATATAATATTTATGTTTTCATGGTTTTAATTATTAGTAGTGTGTTGGTTTATGGGTTTAGTATTTTATTTCTTTTTTTCAAGTTTGTATTTTGTTAGAGGTATTGGTATAAATCAGTTACTATGCATGAAATCATAAAAGAGTGAACAAAAAACTTGTGTTGTATTAATATTTAAAGCAATCCTCCAAATACCAGGAACTATTAGAAGAATAAAAAGTACTTATGAATATTAGTGACTCACATAAAATAAGATAGGAGAGTCTACCACCTGATTTACATTGGTGAACATTACACAAAAATGAATTAGAAAGAGAGTATAAGAGCATATTTAAATGATAAATTGGACAAATATCCTAAAAAATGAGAGTTAAATATGCATATGCAATTCTTCATCTCATAGGAAATTAAAGCTCTTCTAATTATAATAGCCCATACTAATTATTATAAAATACTAATGAGAGACATATACATTTTTAACAATGCTAATAGATCACCTCTATATATTATCACGATAGGACTATATGATAGACATTACAGACTATACAAATGTTAAGGTGCACCTACATTCTGGGAAAGTCAATTTTAAAAAAATTAAAATCTATATATAAGTCAACTCCCTAATGTTTCTATTACATAATAAGTAATTTTTTTTATTTGAGGGGACTCAGCCTGAGATTTGAGTCAATATGGAGCATGCCACAGGGTCCAAGCTTCAAAGAAGAATACAAAGTAATGAAAAAATTAATAACATCTAGCAAATTTACCTAAACCTTAGAAACTATAAAAGTTGCAATTACAGAACAGCAACGCCTGATATGAACAAGAAAAATACCTAACATTTTATAAGCATTAGTATTGATAGCTTAATTCAATAGTATTATAATATTTTAATAATGTGTTTACATATAAATAATCTATATTTTATGGTGTCTGAAAAGTCTATCTGGATTGCCATTTATATTATCCAAGTATATTGATTTTAGTAATCAATTTATAGTCAATGACTAAAAGTTTCAAGCAAAGCAATTGTCAATTGTTTAATCAGACATAGTTTTACTTTTATGGGCCTTGAACAAATGTCAAAAAAAAATTTCCTCTAGTAAATAAAATATTTTTCCCAGTAAAGAATGCAGCAACAGTATAAGTATCTGTGATGCTGTAATATGAGAATGTAGGGAAATATTAATGGATTATGGAGATGCAGAATAATATATATGAAATTGGAACTCTCAGGGAAAATAATGGGATGCATTATATATTCCATCTGCTTTATATATTATTATTTATTTATATATTTCAGCTAAATTTATTCTAAAAGTATTTTTTACTGATTTAAATTGAATTTTTCTCATAATCATGCGTATGTGCATATTGCAAGGAAGTAGGATGAATTACATACACATTTTAGCTACAATTTAGCTCTCTTGAAACCAACTTGCTTTCTACTTTTAAGTATAAACACAAACTTTATAAGTTTAGAAATAATTATGTATTATTGGCATTCAAGGCACACACATGGAAATTGTACAAGATTGCAATGATCATGCGGTTATTATTATGTAGTCTGAGATGTATATTAAGTTGCTTATTGATATTGAAAGATTCAAATTAAACAATAGACAGCATATAACATCATTATACAAAATTATAGTTGTTCAAAAGAGCAAAGGTTGTGACCATCATTTTTGGCAGTGTGTAGTGAATAATGATATGTTATCTATCTTTTAAAATTGCAAGGACAAACATGTTTTATACGAAGAGCAAACAATACGCAATTTCCCAATGAATTAAGTTCGTGATAATTTTTTTTTAAATAGCAGGTCCTAACAATACAGAACAAAGTGTAAAAACATCATTTCTGGTTTAGGAATTGAACTGATTAATGAGATTAATACATTACCTGATGGAATTTTCAGAGATGGTCAAAGAAAAAGTATTTTACATAAAGGCACTAGCATCTAAGTGAATGGAATCATTAGGTGACTTAAAATCCAGTCCTGGTTTTACCACTTATACACACATTGACCTGGGGCAAGTCATTTAATTTTCATAGGTTATGTTTCTTACATTTAAAAAGATAAGATGCTTGGACTAGATTACTTTCAACCTTGACTTATTTCTCACCCCCAATATTTGGTTATTATATATATGACCTTTAGGGATAACAGTTATGCAACGTGCCCAAAAGTGAAGCCATCATTTTTATCCTAAAATTTGCTTTTCCTACCATATTCTTGCGTGTGTGTGCGCGTGTGTGTGTCTGCGTGTGTGTGTCTGCGTGTGCGTGCGTGTGTATTAGTACCACTAGCATCTTCCAATTCATGTTGGCTCAAGACTGAGAGACTCCGATTGCCATTGACTCGCTCCGATTCTATATTTATATTATCTCTCTAATGAGGTCACTATCTTTCATTATCATTAATGAAAATGTGTTTAAAACATATATGACTTGCATATTAAAATTATGTGTGAAGACAGGGTTACTTGCTGCAAGTTGAAGGATTTTCTGGATAATTATTTCCTTCACAATGTTGGATGTAAACGTCTGTGCTAAGGGTAAGAAAGGAAATAACAAGGAGATGTTTGAGGAAAAGGGAGGCCATTTAAAAAGCCACTTTGATGAATAGGTGAGAGGTTTGTTTACTCTCTAATCTTAGTTTCTCATTGATGATATAACCAATTACCACAAATTTTGTGGCTCAAAAGAGCATACATTTATTATCTTGTTGTTCTGGAAGTCAGAAGTCCAAGCTGCATCTCATTAGTTTAAAATCAAGATGTTGGCAGAACTACCTTCCTTCTGCAGGCACTAGGGGAGAATAGATTTATTTGCCCTTCAAGCATCTGGAAGCTAGCCTTTTTCCTTGGCTTACACTTCCCTTCCTGCAGTCGCATTACTCTGATGGGTACTTCCATCATTTCATCTCCTTTTGACTCTCCTGACCTCTTCTTTCCTTTATTAGGATCTTTGTGGTTACATTGTACCTACCTAGACGATACAGGGTAATCTCTCCATTTCAGCATCTCTAACTTAATGAAACCTGCAAAGCCCCTTTGTCATGGAAGTTAGTATGTTCACAGGTTCTGGGAATTAGAATAAGGATACACTGGGGAGGCAGAGACATTGTTCTGCTAACCACGGTTTATCCTCTTCCCTCTCCCAAAGATTCGCGTCCATCCCAATAAAACTGTATTCACCCAATTTTAACATTTCCAACATTTCCAGAGTCTGAACCTATTACAGCATCAGCTCAAAATACCAAATGTTTCTAGATGGCATTAACAGCAAAACTCGAAAAAATTAAAACATAAATAAATAAGATTTGTTAGTATGGCTCGAACCAAATGCAATAGTAGTATATTGAAAGATATACTCACCCACATATTATTGTGTAAAACTTCATACAACAAAACTTAGGGGCCTAAAGTATCAATTTAATTTTGTTCTTTACTTCGTGGGTCAGAATTTCAGAAATGGCTTGATCGGGTAGATCTCTCTTGGGTTTCTCATGTGATTGCAGCTGAGTATCACCTGGGGCTGATGTCACCTAAAGTCCTGACTCGACTGACCATGAAAGATAACTCACTTATATGGCTGTCCATTGATGGTGACTGTCTCCTGCAGCACTGCTGAAACTGTCGATTGAAACACGTCCACATGACCTCTCTTACAAAGTAATCTCAGTATGATGGCACTTCTCACATCATAGTTCAGAAGTTGAAATGTGAATGTCCCTGTAGCCAGGACAAAAGTAACATGGCTATTTATGACTTAGCCTTAGAAATCTCAAAGTGGCACTTTTGTTGTTCTCTATTGGTCAAAGTAGTCATGAGTCTCCCATATTCAAAGGGTAAGGTATAGATGCACACTTTTTGGTGGGGATAGTGCCAAAGTGTTTGTATACTTTTTATTAAACCAACACACATGCCTAAGAGGAATTAATTTGAAGAGTGTAATAGAAGTTCTATCTTAGAACTTTAAAAGATAAAGCAAATGTATTTCTTAATAGAGATAAACAGATATTTGATAACATTCAATACTCATTCTTGATTAAAAATTTAAAGAATAAGATAGTAGGAGACTTCTGACAATACTTTTGATCACCAGGGGCAAACATCAATCTCAATGGTAAAACAATTATTTATTTACCAAATACTGAGCATCTACTATGGGAAATGAATTTTTTTTCATTGGATAGAGCAACAAATAAATAACGTTTTTACTTGCATGGAAATTACGAGAACAACAGAGAGAGAGAAAAAAGAATACTATACCAGAACTTAACTTTTTATGCTTGGGAAATTCCTTTTCTTCCAGATGCATCCCACTTATTCACTTCTGCATTAGGGGTTGGCAGACTGCTGCTTGTTGGCTACCTACATCTCATTGACTATTTTTGTAGATAAGGTTTTGTTGGAAAACAGTAATATCTGTCTTTTTTCTATTGTTTCTGGGTGGTTTGATGCTACATTGGCAGAGTTAAGTAGCGAGACAGAGACTACATGGCTACAAATTTAAAATATTTACCATTTCTTTACAGAAAATGTTTACCAACCATTTCCTAAAAAAGATTTCTTGAATTTGCCAAGCAATTTTTTGATTACCTAAACAATACTGTGGAAATATTACTATAATAAGTTATTTTTTACTATATTAAATATATGTGTCTGTACCCATTCTCCCTTATTACTCTTTCTCTATGGGTGATTTCTTCTATTCTTGCAACTTCAATCAATTATTCTATAAAGATTAATCCTCAATTGAAAGATGGTCTTTATTTTTTTTAACACCTGGGAGGAAATCTCTAAGCAGATATGTTCAATTCAATATATTCTTATAAAGTCTAATTATTTTCTTCCACTGGAAATATACTTCTTTTTGTATTCATCATTTCATATCATTGATCTCACTATTGTTCAAGATGGTTTTGAATAAGGATTAAAAATGTTAGCAGGACAGACAACAAGAAAAGGAGACATAACTATCTTAATTTATCCAGACTAATAAACTAAATATCAGCCCTGAACATATGAGGTAATGGATAAAAAGTTACCAGTTAATCACCTATTTCTGCTAATCTTACCTCTGAAGTCTTTGTTGAATTTTGACTTCTTATTTTCATTTTTAATGCCACTAATTGAATTCATTTCCCTAGGACTAGAGATCTAAGATTTTCTGACAGAAATCTAATTCTTTTGATTGTATTGTCTCTTAACTGTCCTCATCAATCCAATTCTTTTATTCATCATTTCATCAATTAAATTAAATAAGTAGGAAGCCATTGGCCAGAAGCTGTCTCCATGCTTTGAGTTCCTGTGTAATGAACTGCAACCTTACTTAGCACATAGACAAACTGAAGCCTAGGGATATACTTTCTGTAACAAACAGCTAATCACAAGCAGCCAAGCTTCAGCAAATCGCAGGCTATCAAGCAATCAGACCATGTCCAACTAAGACAAACACCTAGCTGTGACTCACCGAGCTACTTTTGTACTTTATGTCCATGGTTCTGTCTACAAATACTCACTGCCCCCGAGCAGAGCTCTCTGAACCTCTTCTGGTTCTGAGTGCCGCAAGATTCATGAATTGCTCAAATACATTCTGTTAAAATTAATTTTGTGAAATTTTTCTTTTAATACACCCAATACATCTGCAAAAATGTTCGGATATAAAGGACATCATGTTAGGTGCTGAATATAGAACAGTGAGAGTTCTAGGTTTTCAAGGCATTTATTTGGAGCACAAATAAAGGTAAAATTTAAAAAGTTTAAAATTATACAATTTTCTACCCTCCACACTGTCAGCAGTTTTTACACGCACACACACGCGCGCACGCGCACACACACACACACATCTGTATATATAATATAAACAGATAATTCACTCTCTCCCCTGATGAATATCCTCCAACGATTTCCTTTTCTGTTACCCACTCTTAATTCTTTCGCATGCTTGTCCCTTTCAAGCTTGTCCCTTTTCTGATATCAATCTCTTTCTAGTTTCAAATAGTGCCATTTTCTTTTGTATACCCTTTGCATTAGACGTTTTCTAACATATGTGGTGTGTATTTTCAAATCTCTGTAGCAACCACTCTGCCAAATACCTTTCTTAAGCTCCTCCTGCCACTGGCAGAAATAGATCCCACTCCCTCACCCAGCCTTTTGTATGGAAAAATAGATTTTTTTATAAGTCTGGGTGACATTTATATTAACCTTGTATTACACATTATTTATTTTCATGTTTCTCCATGTTTTCCTTCATTAGATACCTCTTTTAAATATTCCTAATTTAAGGTTTTCAGTTATCTTGATATTTCCTGGTAATGTAGCACTGTAATACAGTTGTGAGTTAAATATATGTTAAATATATACTTGTGGCTTTTTAAAAATCCCATCACCACGTTCCTTTTTATTATCAAAGTTTATAAAAAGAAACGAAAACCTGGAAAACGAGCACCACATGTACTCACCATCAGATTGGTACTAACTGATCAACACTTATGTGCATACATGGAAATGATATTCACTGGGCGCCAGGCAGGTGGGAGGGGGCTGGAGGAGATCGGTAAATTCACAACTTATGGGTGTGAAGCACACTATCTGGGGGATGCACATGCTTGTAGCTCTGGCTTGGGCAGTACAAAGGCAATATATGTAACCAAAATGTTTGTGCCCCCATAATATTCTGAAATTTAAAAAAATTAAAATAAAAAAATGGAAATAAAGAAAGGGGAAGAAAAACTCTCTCAATAGAGTCTATATGCTAAAGCAGTTTAGCAAGTTTTGAACCAAATGAAATATAATTGTTTGAAACAAAACTGTACATTTATTGTTCAGACTTTACAATTTTTATAATGAATACATTTACATAGCTTATTCGTATTGATATTTGCCCTGCAAATATTCAGAAATAAAAACATTCACACATGAAAAATCTCAAGGTCTTTCTACAAAACAATGCATGAAAGCAAGCTACAGGAAAAGGTGACTCATTATAACTGTTGATTAAGAAGTAACAACACTCTGAGAAGGGAGAGAAATATGTACCCAGCAAAACCTAATCAATTCCCTTGAGCTCAGTATTCCAGGGGCCTGAAATGAAGGTAACACTGGAAAAGAAGAGTAAGGATTAGGGTACTGTCAATTATACTTGAACAGTAAAAAGTAGATAAGGTGAAGAATTTTTTTTTTTCGAGTCAAAGTCTCACTCTGTTGCCCTGGCTAGTGTGCCGTGGCATTAGCCTAGCTCACAGCAACCTCAAACTCCTGGGCTCAAGCAAACCTCCTGCCTCAGCCTCCCAAGTAGCTGAGACTACAGGCGTGCACCACCACGTCCAGCTAATTTTTTCTATTTTTAGTAAAGATGAGGGTCTCCCTCTTGCTCAGGCTGGTCTCAAACTCCTGACCTCAAGAGATCTCCCATCTTGGCCTTGCAGAGTGCTGGGATTATAGGCGTCAGCCACCACACCTGGCCAAGATAATGAAATGTTGATGGGAGGGTCAGTCATTCATTTCTGAACTACATGACATTGATGATGAAAGGAGAAAATAAAAATTTTCTCATAGCTGGCTTCTAGTGATGGTATTTCTGCAAGATACAGAAAGAAGGTCCTGCCTCACGAAAGAGAAAAAATTCTTTGCCTCCAAATCAATTCTCTGTGAAGGTTCTCCCATGAGATGTTTATGCCAATCTATTTCCACTGGCATAACCATGTAATTTTTGAAGTAAAATAAGTGTATGCTTTTCCTTTATATTAAGACAATTAAATGGCTATGCTCATCATAGAGAACCCACATATATTCTGATCAATGAGTAAATATCACTTCCTCTACAAGAGTGAGATAGCCAAGAATCTAGATGTCTGATATTGTTTTAAATGGGGCCTAAAATAATCGGAGGGGGGGAACTCCAATGAGAATATTCATAAAAATTAAAACAAAATTGCAACAAAAACAAAACGTTTAAAATTTTTTCCCTCTAATTTGTATTCTCAACAAAAGCTAAGAATCTATTAAATCTTGAAACTAGAAGAAGCTATCAAAAAAGGGAAAGGAACTCTGAAAAATTGCTTTTGATAAAAAACAATAAATCAAAGAATATAAAAATAACCAATTAATCCAAAGGTCACAAAGCTAAAAAGTATTAAAAATAAAAAAGATAATTTACTTTCAGTAATAGCAGATAAGTAACTTGGACCAGATGTTTGAGGAAAAAAATTAGGTTATGTAAAACCTAAGACATGACTTCAAAGATACTTTTAAAAAGCTGACAATGTAAAGAAAATTACTATGCAAAGATCAGCAAAAGAACATAATACATTGGCGTTTTGTTCTTGAAGGCATTGGTTAATCTGAAACAGGTACTTGAGAAGCTAAGTCGTGCTCTTGATAATTTCCTTTGGCATCACATCATAACTCCCTCAAATCAACTGCAAGTTAATTGTAGGTGTAAATATGAAAGATAAAACAAAATAGTTTTCAGAAAGTCACATGAGAGAGTATCCTGACTTCCCTAACAGATCCAAAAAGCACAAATCCATAAGAAAAAGACTGACAAACTGGCACATCAGTGATACTAGGACTTTATGTCCATTAAAGGACACTATTAAGACAGAGAAAAAGCAAATCAAGAACTGAAATAATTTATTTTCCAAGAACCCACTAGTAAAATGTGCAAAAGACAAGGATATTTCACAAAAGAGGATTTACGAAAAATGAATAAGCATTGAAAAAGATATTCAATGTCTGTAATCATTAAGGAAATGTGAATTAAAACCACAATGAAATATTAATATTCACCAATCAGACTGACTAAAATTAAAAAGCCTGTAATATCAAGTGTTGTTGAATTTATCAAAAAATAAACAATAATTTCATACATTGATAATGGGGTGGAAATTGGTACCTTTTGAGAAAATATTTTTCATTACCTACTGAAGTTGAACATATGCAAATCCTAACATTTTAATTTCTGTCCTTAACATTTATTCAACAAAATTTTGTAGATATATGGCCCCAAAGCATGTAAAAAAGTACCCACAGCAATGTTATTAGCAATGTTATTCAAAATAGTTCCAAATTGAAATGACCCAAATATCAGGTAAAATGAACTTTGGAAATCCATTTGATGAAGTCCTACAATGCAACACTATTTAGTGATGGCAATGAATTAACTATGGCTGCATATGACAAGAATAAATCCCAAAATGTATTATTAAGCAGCAGAAGCAAGATATAGAAGAATTACACTATATGGTTTTATTTACATCAAGGTGAAAAATGTACCACACTATACCACAAATTTAAAAATCAAGAGAGTGATTACCTTTGGTGAGAGGAGGAGGAGTGCTAAATTGGGGTCCAACAGAATGGAATTCTGAATAGCTGATAACATTTCATTTCTTGATCTAGATGGTGGATACCCCAGTGTGCTCATCACGTGACACTTCATTGATCTATACCTCACAACGTATGAACTTTTCTTTATGTGTATTCTAAGTTAATAAAACAGTTTAAGAAAATCCTGGAGATGCATAAAGCTGAGCATAGTCATGCTTATATTTCACTGTGTCTTAATAATGCTGAAAAATTGGAAAGACCATAAATATTTCTTAATAAAAGACTTGCAAGATCACTATGGCATATCAATATAACAAAATACCAGGCTAATAATTGCACTATATATTAAAAGAATAATTAGTAACATGAATAAAAATATGATATATTAGGTGAAGACGGAAATTTAAGAACAACGCACACGATATATACCTATACTTTTGAATACCTTCATGTGTTTCCTATTTAATATTCTATCACCACCAATTTAGTCCAAATCTGTTCCTATTTGAAATATGACTTAAATTTATTTACATACATGTATACGCCAATATTATTTTCATCATGCTTTGAGGGCTGTCATACACTATTAACTAAAGAGAATCAGCCTGGCCCTTTTCTGCTGTATGCTCTGATCCAATGAACGATATTAACTCTGTGTACTGTAGCTGCTCTCAGCCAGTGAATACTCCATTATATTCTCTTGATTTCATTATGTTCTGTATATTGCATCATTCATTTCTCTATCATCTTTCTTTCTGTCTTAGTTTTTAATGGGGGGAATATTTTTGACTCATAGTACCTGACAGAAAGTCAGAAAGTAACAATTTTTTTATTGCTTGCAAAGAAACAAAAGACTATTAGAAATATAAAAGATATTTTAAAGTAGCACAAGGATTCCCTATGGAAATGCTTCCAGAAACAGGTAAAAATTCAGCAGAAAATTTTGAATAGTTGAAGGTCCTTTGCAATTCTGAAAAACATTTATAAACATCAGCTCTAACTGGAAGAATTGAATCTCAATTGTATCATGCTGAGTGAAATGTGGCAGGAATTATGTCGTGACTTATGGGAAGCCGACTCCGTAGGAACTAGAATAAAACAATATTTTTCAAGAAATAATCTGATTTCTAGCAACAAATGGCCCAACACAAATAGTATGTAATTGAAATATATGTATCAACATATTAAAGGTAGTTATCTCAGGGAATGAAATTATAGTTGATCGTATTTATTGCTATGTTTTATAAATTATCTGCACACAAAAAGATGGTGACATTATTGAAGCTAACAAAGAAAAAAAACATTAGTCTTCTTCCTATTGATGGGAACTTATCTTCCCATTATTGCAGTTATGCCTTTTACATTTCCTTAAATGTTAAAAGTAGAATTATCATTTGGAAAGCTAGTATTTTGCATTGGATTTTTCTAATATAAATTCAAAATTACCATTTACTAAAAATAACTATACATTTAAAATATTTATGTAAATTAAAACTCAATTCTGAGGAACAATTAAAATCTACTACTTTATCAATAATGTAATTTGCAAATAGATTTCCTATTCTTCACATTAACAATATAATTTAAAAAATGTATTATGATACTCGAAAGCTTACTTGTTCAAGTGCACTTTCTTTTATTACTCTATAATATCATTCAGAGTTCTACTACAAGGTGCAAAATAAAATTTCATTATTGATTAGAGTATATGTTTAAAGGTCATCTTTAGCTAAGCATTTCAAAACTTGATTAGATTATGCTTGTTAAAGTTTCTGCACACTTTTGAAATTCAGAGTAATTATTTATAAACAATATATCAGCAGGAAAAAGTACGGTTATGTTGCAAACTGTGACATTATTAGGTCAGAAAAGGCATTTCTAAACTCATGGCATTTGAAAGTTCCCATAAGTTTTAAAAGAGAACAAAAATCAGGCTTATGCTGGTTTTAAACTAATTAGGTATTTTATATGTTTTATTTTCTCTAGTAATCAAGATATATATCTTTAATATCTATATAATTATGAAAACTTTCACACACTGACTTTTTTAAAGTACTGAAAAGTAGAAAAGATACTTGTTCTTTACATAAAACTTCATAAACAATCGTTTTATCATTTCTATTTTCCAAAGGGAAGATAGGTTCTCAGTTATATTATTTTTATAATTTCTCATTTTACAAACCTATTAAAATAATTCTCATAGAGATGGTTTATTGGTGGTTACTTGGGCTTTAGTCACTTTTAAAATATGACATTGTGACATAATGTTTCCCAAAATAATGTATCTGATTAGATTTTTATCTTACATGTAGACAATGTTTATGTATAACTGGGGGGACATATTTATGTCACCAAATTACAATAACACATTTGGAAACATTTCTAGGACCTAGTATGGCATAAAATTGAATATCATAAATATTCTTATAAATTGTCAAGTTATTTCATGTAATTACTCCACAATTTTATATAACTTGATTCCTGATTCAAAAACTTAATTAGATATTTACTGTACTGATAGGAAATTGTAGTAAGCATTTCATCAATTTCTTATAACACTACTGAAAAACTGCATGGTCAACTGTTCTCATCTTTATAAAAGTTTATGACATGGTATCAGTGCCTTATATTAAATTGAAAATATTTATTTTTTAAAATTTTGCTTTGAGATTAATCATTATCAAAGCATTATTTTAAGAAAAAATATACAATTAGTTCTACTAAACTATTTCATATGCAATTTGCAATTTGTGACATACATTTATTAAAGTACTTACTCAATCCATATACAGTATTACCAAAGGATATAGGAAAACTGCACATTAAGAAATAATTTCAAAGAATGCCCTAACTTATTGCTGATTATAATCATTTTGTTGTATTGTCAAAAATTGTTCATTCTGTCTAATTAACTATATTTTTGCAACCATTTAAAATAACTGAAAAACTGGAATTGGAATGTTCCTAACACACATAAATGATAAATGCATGAGGTGATGGATGCCCCAATTACCCTGATTTGACCAATTCACATTGTACACCTGTATCAAAACATCACATGTGCTCTTTAAGATATACAACTATTATGTATCAATAATAATTAAAAAGAAAAAAAGAAATAATTTCAGTGTTTCTCAAAATGCAAAGTATTTTGAAGGAGAAAGAAATCTAGAGTGCACTGTATGAACTGGTTGAATTCAGTTTTACATGTCTTAAATCATCTCTAATGTCTGGCTATGAAAAGAAATGAAATTAATAAAATCCAGGAGATAGATGTCCATAATAAAATAATCAAATGAATTATATTCAGAAAGATTGGTGGATCACCCTTTTCAGAACATGCTCAGGAATACAGCAAGGAGAATACAATTTCCATCAATCAGTGATTTTTTTTTTTATCATGTTCAAATAATAGTTCTTCCTGGAAATGAAAAATTTAACTAGGGTCTTCTTAAGTTGTTAAAACCTTATATAATTATTGTTATTCTCTTAAATATTTATGACTTGGTTTATGGAAGAAAGATCAAAATTATCTGTCTTCCAAAGGAGTTATTTCTAGGCCTAGGGTACAACATTCTAACTGGGGTGATACATCCTTTAAGGAAATGCTAAAATATTGTCAAACAGGTAAACAGGAGTCATGGCAAAAGAGAATCAATAAACTTATTGATATAATATTGTGATGACTTTCGTTCAAATATAAACTTTACATCAAAATGTTTTTGAAAAGAGTTATCTAATCATGAATATACAAGGCAGTATAAACAGGAATAACAACGAGGTAATATTCCTTTAGAGATAAACTTTCATGGAATTTTTTAGCCTCAGTATCACTCTTGACCTAATACATGCTTTTACAAATACAAAAACAAAATTACTATAATTTAATAAAATAGTTAAATTTTCAAATAATGTTTAACCAGAAAAATAATATATATGAAACATTAAAGTATTGAAATTTATATGGACTCATTAGAGAAATAATATTTTATCTCATCTTCAGGGCCTTCACTATACACACTCCCTGGACCTTATTGCCCATTTCTTCATGCAGCTAATGATGGGGAGTTATCAAGTTTGGAGTCCCCTGCCTTGCAGAAATGAGCCAGCACTAATACCCCTATCCTGCTCAGTAATTGGCTGGGGCAGCCCTCCAGAGGTGGGACTTAGGCGTAAAGACTCCTATTAGTCAATGATACTTTCTGCAAGCAGAAGATCTGAGAAGCATATTTTTCATGGCCATGTACGTATATCATTTTAATAAACAAGTAACAAAGCAAAACTAATTATAACCACAATTAGTAGGTCCGATGAGATTTTGGAATACATTTCTTTTTTAATTCAGGATATTACGGGGCTACAAACATTTTGGTTACAAGTAATGTGTTTGCCCTGCCCAAGCCAGGGCTATAAGTGTGTCTCTCCCCCATACAGTGCGTTCCGCTTCCATTAGTTGTGGGTACCCCACCCCACACCACGATACCCCCGACCAACACCCAACGAGTATTGCTACCACGTGAACACCTTAGTGTTGGTTAGTTAGTACCAATTTGATGGAGAGTAGATGTGGTGCATGTTTTTCCATCCTTGTGATACCTCACTTCGGAGGTTGGCTCGATCTCTCTCCAGGACAATATAAGACGTGTTAGATCACCATTGTTTTTTGTGCTTGAGTAGTATTCCATGATATACATATACCACGTTTTATTAATCCACTCATAATTGTAATACATTTTCTAAAAGACCAATAAAACACTAAAACAGTTAGCAATTCAAATTTAAAGAACGGGAAAAATAAATACCAGAAAGAAGACACAACCACAGCAATAAAGAAGCAGTGTATATATTCTAGAGGTTATGGTCACGATCTCTGGAACTAGAACTCCTGGGTCCTAACCTTCACTTGGCAAATGTGATTAGGTATGTTACTAGGCAAGTTAGTTATCTTATTTAGGCCTCGGTTAACTCATCTGTAAAACAGAGATAATATTAGTTCTTAACTCGTATGTCATTAATATTTGTAAAGTTTAAATGTGTAAATATATGTAAAATACAATGATGTTGGCATATAGCAAATTCTATTATTCATTAGATTGTAAACTCCAATCTAAGAAAAGCACCTGGTAAACAGTGTTTGTTCAGTAAATACTGAAGGAGTGACTGAAGCCGTGTAAGAAATCGTGGTGGAGGCTGTGGAGTGTCACCAGGATTGTTCCTTCGAAACTCTAGAGCTCATTGCTCCAGCTGCTGGGAGTGTTGGTTGTTAAAAGCTTTCAGAAATTGCCTCAGGCAGAAAAAAAAAACATGTCTCCATCATGTTCCTCGACCAGAAGCATCCACATTGACTAATCGATGCCGAGGCATACATAGGCCTGCCCCTTGCATCAAAGAGGACAATGATGAAGGAACCATTCTGGCACTAAACTCTCTGTGGAATTATAGGATTTGCTACTGCCTTTGTCAGAACTGCACTTTGTTTCAACTTCTCATTCTGCCCAATATTATTTCGTCCATACCCTTCTGTTGGTGTCAATCCCTAAAGCACTCCCCAATAATATTGCTGCATCCAAAGCTCGATGTTAGAGTCTGTTTTCTGGAGCATGAATAGGAATCAGAAGTTTTAAAAACACTACCCTCATAAATGTGTCTTTTCAGATGCTTTATGATTAATATTTTATGCATATGTATGCATGCATATATGTGTGTGTGAAAGTGTGTTAAAACCTACTACAATCCTGATACTTTGTTATTAAAAATATTTAAAAAGATATAATAAGAGAAAATAAAGCTAAGGTAGAAGGCTTGAAATCATTTTCTATTTTTCGTTTTTCCGAATGGCAGTTAAATTGCAGTCAAATGTAATAGACTAAGATTTACATGACTTCTTTCTTATTCTAAGGAAACCATTTTAAGGAATATTTATATAAATTCAAATCTAGCAACATATTAAAAGAGTTAAAAATAAAATCAAGTATAGTGTATTGAATGAATGACAAGTTAATATAGCTAAGGAAGTGAGATTATGTGATTTTAACATATCGACAGGTCAAAAGATGAATATCACATTGTCAGCTTAATAAGCACTTCTTAAATTTCAAAATCCATTACTGATATAAAAATGTACATCCATTGAGTATATTGTACATGGAAATCCATGTTCTAAATACACCAAAGAATTTCAACCTTAATTCATTTACTAACACCAAATCTATCAAGGGAAAATTAGAATTTCCAGTAAGGTCAAGGATATGATAAATATGCTTAATATATATGTTATTATGTAACATTATTTTGGAAATTATTTCAAATATTTTTAAATGAAACATAAATTTTAAAAGAAGACAAAATCATCATTTGTAGTTGATATAATCATTCAAGTGAAATATCTTAGCCAATCAACTGAAATCTATAATTGACTTTGGCATGGTGATTGGAAAAAGATAGTCTGTTAATGGCTATCATTCAATTAGATAACAATATAAGAAAACATAAAGCAAAATTTCTCCACCCTATATCAAATAAAAAAAATAGATTAGTTATTTTTATAAACATGCAAAAATTAAAACAAAACATAGTTATATATTTTTTATTATTTAGAATAGTAGTTAGGAGTAGACATTTGCAATTACATTTCCTTGGCTTACTTACTGAGAGACATTAGCAAGTTATTTAAGTCTTTGAAATCTCATCTATTCTTCAATAAAATTAGAAATATTAAATTATGCCTTGTATATAAAGTTATCTGCTTAGTTCCTGGCCCACAGTAAATGATCAAAAAATATTAGCTGAAATTCCTTTAAAAAATTTCATTATTGAAATTATGCTTATCACATATTCATACAAGCCTTTTTTCTCATTTTTTCTTTAGGCAAGGAATCAGAGTTATCCAAGTCCATTAACATTTAACATGAATTCACAGAATCTATGCATATATGCACAAAGTCACTGAGCCTGGCTATAAGATCCTTGCAAATTGATGCTATTTAGTCTTTTTATTACACAGAAAATATACATAGAGGTCATTGTAGGAGTAGTACATGTTTATCATATAAACAAACAACTTAGAATAAATAAATGAATAATATTATACCATTAAACATTGCTCTGACAGTATCAAGAATTCAGAAGTTTTTACTTTTGCAGTTTCAAATTTTTAGGTATGAGTAGCTGAAAAAGGGAAAATACGTTTCTCTAAACAGTTTTAGGCTGAAGGTAATGCATCGTTTACACTTAGTTTATTTACCTGACTTCAAGGGAAGATATAAGTTCAAACAAATGTTTTGCACCTGCATAGAAGAAAAGGCCAAAAATGAAGCCTAAATATCATGGCAAAAGGGACAAGTGCTTTATAAGGCAATCCTAACTCCTGAGCTCTCCAGAAGAGATTAAATGCTTGAAAAGAAAGCATATGTTTTGGCAGCATTGCTAGATCCATATCCCCAGGGCAAAATTGAAGACATAGTTGCATTCAGTACAGACATAGATCTTCAGAAAGATATTTTCATGAGCAAGCATTGCAGGCATTCAGCTCTGCTTGCCAAGAATATCTCATGGAGCAGAGTGCAGGCCTGGAATGAACATGCCGGAGTACAGAGGAGACTGTTGAAACGGTAACTGCTTCAGTGACACCCATAGCAGCAGGAGATGACAGCAATGGTAGTATCAGCAGCAAAAAGGGGCTATTTTTTCCATCTATAAATGCAATTGAACATATGGCTAGCTTAATTAGGACTTTTCTCATTAACTCAGAATAGGCAGCATCCATTGAAGCACCCCTGATAGGAAATCTGCATGAATAACAATCTATAGGTTTGCAAAAAGACCATTTAATAAGTTGGAAACCAAGAAGTCACTATGAGCATCTGTGCAACATTTGCTTACTTTTACCATATTTAGTCACTTTCTGCTGTGTACCCAAAGCCCTTGAACCACATCCAAAACTCCCATTGATAACAATGGTTCATTTAATGCTACTTTGGTATAATATGCCTGTAGTTAGAAATCGAAGCACCATTAATGCACAAAATAATGTCAGCAGAGCTGTATGTAAAGAAAGTATACATTTGTATGTTGTAATTACGTTAATATTACATGTATAACAAGAAAGAATAAATCTGGAATTTTCAAATAAGAAACCTAACACTGCAAGAGATTATTCTCTTTTCCTCTTTACAAATGAATAAAGTAAAAATGAATATGCCATTAGCATTTGAACCTCTTACAGTTGCAGTACAGACACATGCCATAATGACAGCATAATTTTTAGGAATAGGCTATTCTATTGTGTTTCTTTGTGCATCTAACATGTAGGATTGTGAGTGAGGCAGGGATAGAAGGCTGATTAAAGATCAAGTCCTTAACAATTACAATAACCGGGATGAACTTGGGCAAAGAAGCAAAAGGGGGTGATATTTTTCTTAGAAATTCAAAGATGCAAATAAGTAATTAAAGTAGGAAGTTAAGGGCCTTGACTCTGGAATTAGCAGACCTAGTTTCAAACATCCATTACTCCACTTTCACTTTAGACAAATTACTCACCTTCACTGAGCTCGTTCCACAATCAATAAGATGAATATGATAACGCTACTCTGCCTCATGGGGTGCGTGTGAGTGGTAAACATGACACTGCATTTAAAACGTTTAGCACCATTACTACCGAGGAGCAAACTTTATAAATGTGGAATGTTATGATTAAGAATATGTGATTTAATGTTTAAATTAACTGATTTGAGGCCCAATCCTCCCTTTTTGTTTATACAGATGGAGCCACAGACTCAGTTTCTGTGTGCCAGAATTTCCCAATTTGTTCTAATTATCCGAATCAGCTAGTGTATTTGTTAAAAATCCAGGTTCCAAGGCCTTCTTTTGTATATTTCAATTTAGTAGAAATGGGGCAGAGCATGGAAATCTCTATGTTTTGCAAACACATGCCATGTTGCTAGGAATTAAACACGATCCCAGGAAACATGTCTTAGAACCTTATAACAATATAGGTAATAACCTGAAAATTAAACATAAAGTCATTTTGTTTCCTCATATTTCTTAAATATTTAAGTACAAATATTTCCTCCCCATAATTAGGAATAAACAATTCTTTAGTTCTCTTTAATGAATTTTTATGGGAGTAAAAAATACCTAAAATATACCCCAGAGTAAACTGAGTATAGTAAATTACATTAATTAAAAACAGCAACAATAACAAAAATAGCCTTAATACAGTCCTCATTATACTACTTTATAATATCCTGAACAGCCTTGAAAACAAAGTTAATGTCATTGATTCTAGATTTGTAGCTTCTTGGTTCTAAATTCAGAGAAAAGTCTACTGAGTTATTTAAACACTATAGGCAGATTCCCTTAGAAAAATTCTCTTTTGTTATTTACAAATCATGATTGTTCACTTCTTCTAAGAAAAAATAATCTTCATTAACAAAACAAAACCCAGAACAGCTGAGTTTGACAGTAGGAGGCAAAGTTTCAGTGTCTCTGATTTTTGCTTGCCCTTAATAAATTTTATTCTAATCCTTTGACATGCTGACCTTGTACTGATTTGAGCTCACCAGAGCCAAAATTCCTTCTCTTCACTTTTCTCAAAGTAAACAAAGACTAATAGGACACTTCAAAAAGACGTTTTGAAATTTCAACACATCAAAAAGATAGGCTTACAGATATAAGGTTCTTAATATAGCATAAATGAGTTCCTTTCTGGCCTTTCCTCCTTTTCCTTACTCCCTCTGGACTGTCAGTCATTATCTTGAAAGAGACCCTCACTTCCAGCTTGTGGGCCTACTTCTCCGAAGCTGTGACAGACTAGAATCTTCTGTGAGGGGTGATTGTTCTGATTCAGACATCTTCAAATATAAAATTTAAAATAATGAAGCCTCATTCCAGTTCATCTAGGTCTTAGTTTAGTCTTATAGTTTCCAATCTAAATATCAACTCTTCAACAGGAAATTTTACCGGAAATTATCTGTTAACTGTTTTTTTGGGGGACACTGTAATTATTATAACAGCATTAATAGCTAATTTTCTCTCTCCCTTGTGTATGTGTGTGTATGTGTGTGTGTGTGTTAGAGACAAAGACAGAGACAGAGGGACAGAGAGACATATATCCTGTCATCTTCATTTTGACATTAATTTGTCGCAGGCCGTTAAGTAAATTACCGAGGAACTACAAGGGCAAAATTAATATCAAAGCAACTTTCCTTTTGTATTTGCAATATTGTATTCTTTATAGCAAAATAGACTACAAGTGTGCATCTTTCCCTTTGAATATCGTTGAGAACAACTCTCTATGGGCTTTTTATATTTCCGCACATTTTGGAGCAGAGGGTGACCATCCCTTCCAGGTTTGTATAGCATCTGGTACAGAGTTAGTGTCTTCCTCCACAGCAAATAACAAGCAGGTTTTACTGCCATTATAAAAGATTTGGGTTCCTTAATCTGCGTTCCTCTTCTGTGATACAACTCATGTATGTGCAAGTATAATCTTACCTTCTTCGCATGGCCCCGTAGAAATTGGTGATCAGGCGAACAGCGTAAAAGTGGTAACATCCTACATATGGCCATTGTTATGACTGACAAATTGTGCTTTTTCTCTGACGCAGGAGACTCATGTCTGCTACCAGCATTCATAAAACTCGTATGCTTGCTTGGTGATTTGCAAATAGGGTAAAATCTAAAACACTTCACAATCTTTAACAGATGTAGCTAATTTTTATTATGTAAATTGCCTTACATTTATACTGAACGTGTGCTCTACAACATGTCTTCAAGATCTGTAGTTAGTGGGAATCCTGATATTAACTGCATTATGAAAGGAAAAGGAAATTTAAAATGGCTCAATTTTTGGTTGTAAAATATGTACTTTGATTTCTAAAATCAAAATTCTAAGAGAAGCAAAAGTTAACTTTGACATGCCAGCAATACCTAGGAGAATGTAAGTCTATTCCTGCAAATGAATTTCCCTCTGTTTGGCTGTGGAATGCTTCAAATCCACCTGTATCTCCTTTTAATTCTAATCAGATATAATTGCTCTCAGGGGAGAACTCTTGTTCCTTTTATTTAGTCATTTTTTTTCTTGGTGAACTCAAAACAAGGAGCAATTCTAAGTCCCACATCAGACTGTCAAACTGATGTGCAGTTAGAAATTCAGGTTATAAAAAGTTTCAAGAACAGAGATTCAGAGTTTATACAGCAGGCGGGGGAGGAAATGAGAGGTCGAATAGATGATAATTTCCAAAGCTAGTCAGAGAGCTGATCAGATTCAGAACCAAAAGCAGTGGCACAGTTTACTGCTCACAAATTAAAAAAAAAAAAAAAATCAGTGTGAGAAAGAAGATCCCTGGCAAGGAAGAAAAAGCCTCAAGTTTCAGATGCCAGATGTTACTGGAACTGTCTTCCACACATTTGATTTATTCTTCAACGCCCTGCAAAACTACCTACGTGTACTTTCTTTTTGCATTTTTAATATAACCTATGATTATTTCTACCTTTGAGAAATTATCCTTTCTTACCATGCCTAATGTCCTGTCCTCTTTTATTTATGAACAAACCAATTTTTCCGTGGACTATGACAAAAATTTTTCCTAAATATAACTTTAATTAATGAATAAGAATCATCCACAACTCATCTTTTCTATCTTTCAGAATGGTATTTTCTCTTCCCATTTTTGTTTTTCTCTTTTCTTTTGCAGGTAGATTCTGGTTAATACTTCATTCCCTTGGGTTCATGAATATGGTTTATAAATTTTCTTTTTTTGTGATTTGTTGCTAGACGCCTAGTAACAAAGAGGGACAATGATTCCTAATTCCTTTGAACCCTCTTCCAGCGTAGCCTATTAAAGGATGATAATAACATGCTGCCTTCAGTACCTTATTTTCTTATTGCCTTACTTCTGATATTCGTAATCTCTGAATTCTGATGCCACCTGAGAAGTATTTTATGCTATTGGTCACATTTATTTTTGTTCAAATTGAACAAATTTGAACAAATTGGTTATTTTGATTCATTATCACGAGAAACAATTTCCATCCAAAAAGGAATGAGATACATGGAGTTATCACATTTTAGTTTAACGATACCAGACAGTATTTCCAAAGCTACAATCTACAGAGTTGATGCCAGGAAGAATTAATATGAAGCTCAATATTATCCTCTGTGGGAAGAAAGCCAAAAAGTTGTGTGGCTTGCCAAAACTCTGTAACCTTTTAATATGCGCACTGTCTTTCAGTGTTACCTGTTTTCTTTTGCAGGGAAAAATAATCACAAACTCACTATTTATGAAAACAGATTGTCTCTTGCAAATGAGATGAAAAATTAAAAGAAAAGACAAAAGAGAGTCTAGATTGGAGTCTTATACCATATATTACCTTCCACATTACTTAAAAATAATTTCCCAAATATTATAATTTCTGTAATAGGTTTAGAAATAAACTGGGCACACAAACCAATTGACTAGGTTAAGATGTTTCATTAAAGGAGAAACCAGTTTTGTCCTTACACTGGCTTGCAAAAGCTATTTGTCCACAATCTTCTGAAGCTCATATTCAATGGCAACATTTGGTAAATTGAAATTGGCTATTGTGAGAGAATTTCTACCACAAAAATCAGCAAATACTATATTAGATCCTTTTAAATTTATTTATTTTTCCTTCAGAGCTAGTTTACTATAACACAGCTGTTTACAACTAAAGGTATAAGCATAGAATCATGGGCTATTATTAAACCTCCTGTTAAACCTTCTATACAAAATGCTCCCCTTCTTACACAAACTCGAGGAAGTCTATATAGAAGTATCAAATAATGAATTCAGTGTAGGTATCAATTAGTGTTTAACAATTCTTATTCTAGCAATTCCTGTGCAGATATTGCTAAATAATAAATATAAGAAAAGAAATGTTAGAATTGACTATAGACTTGCATTGAAATTCTATTCTCTACTTAAGAAATTAACAAAAAACAAGAGACTTAAAAAACTGCTTTAATGTGATATTTAACATTTTTTTTTATTTCAGCATATTATGGAGGTACAGATGCCTAGGCCACATATGCTGCCCTTGCCACCCCGCCCCCAAGTCCGAGTTTCAAATATGTCCATCCTTCGGGTGGTGCGCATTGCACTCTTTGTGTATGCATATACTCGTCCCCTCCTCCCTCCTCCCCCTCTCCCCTCCCCCCTGCCCAACATCCAATAGATGTTATTCTTATATGTGCACTTATGTGTTAATCAGTTAATACCAATTCGATGGTGAGTACATGTGGTGCTTGTCTTTTTTATTCTTTTAAAATATTTCAACTTGATTTGAAAAATACCATTATTTTCCAGTGATCATTTATTGCATAAACTTTTAAATCTTGAGCAGAATACTATAGTGCACATTTTTAAAAAAAGATTGTCAAGCTCCTAAGAATTGTTTAGTCACAACTTATTAAAGTATCACTTAATTTGGTCAGCATCCTATATCCAAAGTTTTAAATGGTGTCTCGTTATAAAGTCTAATGGATCTATATATATTCTTTCCTCTGTGGCATGTATATGAATTTATCATTATATATTTGTGTAATTATCAGTTCTTATTTGTCTCTCAGAAAATGGGGCTGATTCTGTTCTGCTTATTGTGGTATCCAAAGGCCTGATAAAATGCCTGAAAAATAATAAATCTCTTTTGAAAGAATGCATAAATGAACAGAAGAAAAAGTGACTAAAATTAATATAGTGTTTGAATATTTCTTCTTCTTCCTAGAATAATTTGCCCTAAATAGAATAATTTGATGATTCCCAAGTTAACCTCTGCTTTGTAGTCTCTACACCTTTATCCTATTCTTTTCTATGTTTACCCTTTACCTAGATTACCTGTTGAATGGAATTCATTTTTAGGTATTGGTTCTTTAATTCCTTCCCTGATGAAGCAGATCAAAGCAAAAGTCATTCCTCTATCATTTATTGAGTTAAATCATTGGAAAAACTTAAAAATGCTAAATAAATGTTAAGTTAACCTAAGAGAATTCAATAGCACAAAAATTAATCATATATATTGTTTGGGGATATTTTTGTTTGTATGTCTTTGCCTATTTTAATTAACAACTCAAAAATTGGATTGAGTTACCATGTCTTTCTATTTTCTAGCCTGTTTTTCTAGTGTTTCAGCTACTTTAATTATTGCTGATCACTGACCTGAAGCAAATAAGCAATTTTCTTGTAAAAGTGCTAATTACCAACTAAGTGCTTGGTATTTAGGGCATAGAAAGCAAGGAAGAAGAGCAAGAGTTAAGATGGTAATAAAGAGTGCTTAAATTTGTCTACATTTCCATTTGTAAAGCCTGGACATCATTTTTCCTTTGTGAATTTCATGAAGCACCTCTATTTACTTTAACTAGTCTACAAAAATAGTATTACAGTATATTACAAGTCATATTTTTAAATGTGAGAACAATATAGAATAAATAAAGCCTTTAATTTCTACTCTACCATTGATTACTATAAGTATTATTTAGAAGTAAAAATAATGAGGGCAAGGAAATTAGAGATTTATAATCATGATATGTAAAAGCTCTCAAGGTGTTTTAGTCTAATGCGATGGAATATCCTTAGACTTATTCTATTATTCTAACCAGCAAAACTACAAAATCAGAAAAAATATTACAGCTTTTATTGAATTCACGCTCATTCAGAATATATGAAAGGAGTTAATGTTTAGCATATGTGTGCAATTAGATGTTTATAAAATCCAAAAAGCAATTCATTTTAAAATTAAAAAACACTTGAGTAGTCATCTAAACCTAATCAAAATGATTTAAAATATAAACTTAGTTATGAATGCATTTTCTATTTTTATTCTTATTATTCTTATCATTTTAAAAACTGTCATTCCAATTTTATATGCTCAATTTCACCTTATTCTTTGGAGATATATTACTGTTTTCATTTCAAACTGTTTCTATAATGTCTAGTCTTTTAGTCTTAAAACAGAAAATTTTCTCTCAGCTCTTAATAGGCATTGTTTATATTGTTAAAGCCTAATCATCCAAAGAGCACTAGGTAGAAGCCTCTGTTCTGACAGGATCAGATTTACTGATATGACGCAACAAAGGAAGGCACTTCCTGGAACCACGGAGGGCTGCCTCACAAGAGTAGGAGGGAGTATCTTTCATACAATTTGGCTTGTGCTGACAGATTCCAAGGAGCGTCTAAGAGAAACAGACTAGACTGTATTCTATTTCTGAGATAGTATGAGAAGAGGGTAATAACTAAAATTATAAAATAGATGTAAAACTGACATTTTATAAAGCAATACCATATGTATTCATGCATGTGTGTATATATATAAACATACACACACATATTCTAAACAAGGAATTATATTTATGTTAGTAAATTTATCAAGGTTGCAGGATTAAAGGCAAATATTTTTAATTGAATTTTTATATATAGCAACAAATATTTAACAGATAGTTTTTTAAAGACAATTTAGAATTTCGTCAAAATATGATACTACAAATAAATGTAGTAAAATATACACAAAATATGTTTAAATGAAATTATAAGTCATTAATGAGATAAATTATAGAGAACCAAAAGAAATAGCTTTTCTAAGGGTTATAAGACACAAGTTTGTAAAGATTTTTCCCCAAATTGACCTATGATCTTCAAAATGAGCAAAGGAAGAAGAACCGATTCTACTATATGTCAAGATTTATCTTAATCTTACAGTGACTGAGAAAATGGAATTTGGACACAAAGTTAAGTAAATAGATAAATGGAAAATAGAGAAAAAGAACCACATATGTATGGTGCCTTGATTTATTACCGAGCGGTACTTCAAAGTAATAGAGAGAGCTACTGCTTCCGAAAAGTGATGCTGAGTCAATTGGTTATCTACAGATAACCCTTCCCTTCCTTTACATCACACACAAAATTATATTACACAGAGAGTACAGTCATAAATGTGCAAGGTCAAACAATACATTTCTTAAATTAGTATAAGAGAATATCTTCTTGACTTTGAAACGAGCAACAATTTCTTAAACAGGCAATAATTTCTTAAACAGGACAGAGAACACACAACATAAAGGAAAATACTGATGTTAAATTGCAATAAAATTAAAAACTCTGTTAATAGAGGAGTGACATAGGCCTTCCCACGTGTAGGGAATGAATGGGTAAATTTCGAGACCTCTTGAAATCAATTGAAAAAAGTCTTTTGACTGTCATTTCAATTCTGGAAATAAATCATTAAAAGACCATTAAAGATGTTTAAAATATGTTTAATATATGTGTATATAAGTATTATTTACTTTAAAATTGGAAACAATAAAACTCTTTACTGGAATAAAAATTAATATTTAATATTAAATGTATTTAATAAAATATAATGCAGCCATTGAACATGCATGCTATTTAAAGAAATTTGCTATTGAACATTCTATTTATAGAGACTTGTTAAAATGTGAAATTCAATGTAATGTGAATAGAAAAAGTAGGCTACCAAAGTGTTTGCAAACTAAGAATCCATTTCACAAAAAATAAATGATATTTGTATAGAACAAAGATAAAAATTCAATAAGATAATAAAAGTTGGATTGAAGAATCTAATATTCACTGAACTTATAGATTTGTGAACTAAAGTAAGAGTAAGTATTAATAATATTAATCATATCTTTGTGAATATGCAGGTATTTTATTCACTTAAATATCCTGAAATTTACAGCGAGACCATGCTATGGGCTAAATTTTGTTCACCGTAAAATTCGTATGTTGAAATCTCAAGCCCAGGACCTTACGCCATATGAGGTAAGTTAAAACGAGGCCATTAGAGTGGGCTCAAATTTAATGTGACTGATGTCTCATAAAATGATAAAATTTGAACACACGGGTTGTATATGCACAGAGAAAAGACCCCGTAAGGGTGCAGCTAGAAGACAATCAATCATCTGCAAGTCAGGGAGAGAGGCCTTGATCTTGCACTTCTAGCTTTCATTCTGTTGTGTTTTGTCCTGGCCGCCTTTGCAAACTACCTAGAGAATTGACCTTCAAAAATCTTTTCTTTGATTGAGGAGAGTGAGAAAGGACTGAAGTTGAGAAATTAGTGGGGGGAGAAGAGTCTATTGATCTTTAAAAACAAAATGAATATTCCTGAAAAGCATTTAGGATGAGATAAAAGCTTAAGCATTAAATGTCCAATTTATATAGCTTAAGATGAAAAATTCTACTTTGAGAAAATGCAAAATGTCTGTAATAAAGAGACTCCCTACTGACTCTTCTGGTCTTTCTTTGTTTAATTTCAGTTTTAATTTTAATTTTTCCAGTTTTATTTTAACATTCTAAAATATTAAATTGATTTACTGAGGAGCCTAATTGTGATTCCCTCAATAGCTTCCAGCTTATGCAAAAATCTCCAGAGTCCTTAAAAGGGTTTCCTGGTCCAAGTCCTTCCAATTTCTACCCTATTTAAATTGAAGATTACATATCTGCTCCATAAGGGTTTGCTTGAGAATTGAATAAGGAAGCATACTTGATTAAAACAGCACTGCCAAAAAAATCCAAGAAACAACTCATGACCTTATATGCAGACTTCCCAGACACCCAAAGTTCTTAAAAATTTCACTCACTAAATATGGAACAATCTTTCCTGGTGCACATTCACACATGAATTTAAAGGCCATAATTCAAGAAAAGTCACTTGTACAGAGCTCCTGCAGGAATTGCTTTATAGGATAAAGAGAGGAAACAGCGCTTCTATTGTGAAGAAGACAAAGCTCTCTGTCTTTGTCTGTTATTTGAACACCCTATGGCCAGCCTGGTTTGAATTCTCATTGTGCTCTTGACGCAGTGGGTCAGACTGTTACCAGCCAGGTGTAGATCTTGTCACAAGGGGAAATTAACTGAATGATGGTGAACCCGGCGAACGTGGATAAATACCTGGCTCTTCCTGACAGGAGGAAGAGATTTGGAAAAAAGAACAGGATTTTTCCCCGGAGGTAAAGAAGGCAATTTCTTTATGTCATGCTAAATATTTTCATCTCCCATGCACACTTATCAGTCAGGTCCCAACTTTGAATTCTTTATATCAGGATAAATTAAATAAGGGCAATGATATATCAAACAGAAAAGTAGACCAGAGCAGTTGTAAATTTAATGGAAATGGTGTCTAGTTAAACAAGAGAAAGAAATTGACGTAGTTACAATGTATGGTTTCTACAGACATGGTCCATACAGGGTTCCTGAGAGTAAAGCCAATAGGATATTACACATATTATTGGTCATCTGATTCAGTTGTTTTCAGAGAAATTTCTGCTTTTGGCTTTAAAATTTTTAAATGAAAATAAACACTGAACTGGAAACTAAGCATGTCTTTCTTAGACTCAGGGTGTTAGTTGTAAAATTGGGAAATTTATTTGATATATTTTGTGCTATAGATACCAAAATGACAGAGCAAGGATCAATAATGTTTGGAGGTTTTCCCAGATTTAGTATTCTATACTGTTTTTCTTTGTTTCATCTTTAGATTTAAAGTCACTTTTTGTAAATCAACAGTTTACTTCCTGGATTAAGGAAAATAAGCATATTTATATACTGAAATGTTGGTATCTGTGTGGAGATGTGTGTGTTTGTGAGAATATAGCATTCGCCTTAAAAAGTTATTACTTCTCCCCCACAGGGTCGGTGCTGTGGGATTATACTCTGGCTCCTCCAATCAGGGCATCTCTTGAAGAAGCAGTTGTTCCTTTCATGTTCTAAAAAAGGGAAAGTCGAGCAGCTGCTCCCAGAGAGGAGGGCAGGGCAGACATCATTCAAATTGACGCTAATTATGAGTCTAGAGCGATCCATTGAAGTGCTAATGATGCAGACGTACAGCCTCTGGCCTAAATGTTCTGAGCTTTGCTTTCTCTGCAGTGCTCTACCTCTCCAGTGCAAAGCGAAAGCTAAGACCCTTCTGCTAAGCAATAGATATTTTTCACAAAACAACTTATTAAGGGAAATTATGGGGGGAGGGACTTCTACAATGCACAAGTGCTCTCTCTTATTTTAATGACAAAGACAAGTGACCACCTTCCTAGAAAGCCTCCCGGACAAGTCACATTTATAATTTCCAGGGTGTAATTGTGTCCCAAGAACTTGAATCTCATAAGCTTACTGATGCAAGCCTTTTGTTTTCCTGAAGGGTAGAATTAGTATTCAGTTTGTGAAAGTTTCAGTTTCAAAACCTGACCTCTGTTTTAGGCTTTTACATTCAGCTTGCAAATCTTAGCAGACTATGCCAGAGCCTAGCATATTTTGACAAACTCTGATGTTGAATATTTTTTCTCATCTACAAACCAACTTCAAAACTTCCATTTAAATACAGAGGCAGAATTTACATATCTAATATATTTTATTTATTCTTTAGAATTTAATTTTATGATTTAAAAATTTTCTGAGTGCCTAAATATTTCTTATAAATATAAATAAATAGAATTTACAAATATTGTGAACTGAAAATTCTCTTACATGTTGCAGAACCATGAATACATTTAAAAACATTTTAAGGTAAAGTATAACATAAAATCAATTATTCAATTATATGTTTTAAATTTGAATTACAAGGCAGTCATTAATATTATAAAAGATTAAGTTCTCTTAAACATACAACAGTACATAATTGCACGTTTGATCTCTCATTTTTGTTTTCTTATTTGTAGCTTCCTTTTATGCATGTGTTGCCTCCTCTTGCTTATCCTCTGCATTTACAACTTTCTCTAAAATCTTGTGTGTATATATATATATATATATATATTTTTTTTTTTTTTTTGAGACAAAGTCTCTCTCTGTTGCCCAGACTAGAGTGTCGTGGTGTCAGCCTAGCTCACAGCAACCTCACACGATCCTCTTGCCTCAGCCTTCCGAGTAGCTGTGACTATGGGCTCTAGCCACCACGCCTGGCTAATTTTTTGTTTTTATTTTTCTTTGCTCAGCTAATTTTTTTTCTATTTTTAGTAGAGATGGGGTCTCATCTTTCTCAGGCTGGTCTCAAACTCCTGAGCTCAAGGAATCCTCCCGCTTCGGCCTCCCAGAGTGCTAGGATTAGAGGCGTGAGCCACCAAGCCTTGCCTACTATAATCATTTTAATCTCATATTAAATGTGAGTTTTCTACACCTTTCCAATCCTGTCTTTTTTTTTTTTTTTTTTAGACAGGGTCTCGCTGTTTTGTCTTGGATTGAGTGTGATAGCGTCATCCCAGCTTACTGCAACACTCCTGGGCTCAAGTGACCGCCCAGCTCTTTTATTTTTTTTTCATTATTGTACAGAAGTGGTCTTGCTGTGTTGCTCAGGCTGGTCTCCAAGTCCTGGCCTCAACTGATCCTTCCACCTCAGCCTCTCAAAGTGCTAAGATGAAAGGCTTGAGCCACAGTGCCCGAGCTCCATCCTGCATTTTTAGTAAGGCATTCTCAGTAGTAGTTAGTCTTGTGTTCCTCATACTTCAAACTGTATTTCTGAAATGATTTTTCTCTTTCACTTTCATTTCTTTCTCGATCTCTGTCTTCTCTTTTTTCATATTTATTGAAATTAGCTGATGCAATTATGGAGGCCCAGAAGTTTCACAATGCACCTTCTGTAAGCTGGAGACCCAGGAAAGTTAGCAAAGTCTCCCATTCTGAGGTTAGCAAGGGGGGTTGCTGGTGTAAGCCCTAGAGTCTGAAGGCCTGAGAACAAAAAGCTTCCATATCCGAGGGCAGGGGAAGGTGGATATCCCGACTCAAGAAGATAGAATTGTCCCTTTCTCTGCCTTTTTGTTCTATTTGGGTAGGCCTTCAATGGATTGGGCTGATGGCCAGCCACACTGGTGAGGACCCATTCTGTTTCATTTTACAGTTCATAGCAACGCATTTTTATCACTTTGGTAATTTTCTCTAAGATTTTTGCTTTGTTATTTTTAGTGAAAGAGATTCAAAGAAATAAAATATCAAAATAGGGGGAAATAACACTGCAGGCATCACAGGAATTGTTAGATTCGGAGCCAAGAGGGAGACACACGCGAAGCCTCAGGCGAAAGCAAAATGCTGTTTATTCGAGCATCTGGGTGCAGATGAGTGGAGGCCACAAAAAGCACCCACCGCTAGGGAGGGGAAAGCCTTGGGTTTTATAGAGGGTTTCTGGGGGTAGGGAGAGGGCAGGGAGTTAGTAACTGGGCCAGAAAAGACACTGTAATACATTTTTTTTTGAACAACCAATTTCTGGGACTCCCGCATCGGTCGCATCCTGTGGAGAAAAAGGAGAGGGGTAGCTTCGTCCTCGTCAGCGGAGAGAGCAATGCCCGCGTCGCTGTCTGGTCTGGAATTAAATTTACAACCTCTGGACTCCCCAGACTCCTGTGGCTTTTGTTTCACAGGCTTTATGATCACTAGCTAAGTTTCCCATTAACCGCATTACGTCCTACGCGCACTTTTCGGGTTCCCACCCTAAGCTAAACTAACAGGAATCTTGCTTGTTCCTTTATTCATGTTCTAGATAATCCTCTTCCACACATTTACAGATCATTATTTGTGGTAAGTTCTGTATAATTTGTTTTATTTTTAGAGGTGCCAAGTTCATTACTGAAGATCTTTTTTTCTTTTTAAAATTATTTTATACCCAATTTTTCCATATGTAGCATCCTTTCACAAACTTTTTGCTAACTCAATACTTCTTTCCTCCTTTTCTTGGTCTAGTGTAACTCTATTATACATGTGTTCATTATGCATTGGTAAGACTCTTTTGAGGACTGAGTAAAACTTAAGTCATTAACTTTATTTAGAAACATTAAAATAGCCACAAACCTGACCTAATTAATTTTATAGTTATTTATCTAGGGTACAGTTATCTGAAATAGTATAAGTGATTTTTATAGCAGAGTATTAACTATTAGAATACACTTTTTAAAGTTTTTTCAATACTTTTTATTAAATCATTTAAAAGGGTATATTGTAAACTTCTTGCATTATAGTAATATTCCAATTTTTTGTTGTTTATCTTAGGAATATTTATTCATTCAATAAATACTCCTATAGTGCCTATCATTCACAAGGCTTTAGGAAACAACATAAGATGTGAGATATCTGCTCTAGATTGGTTATAATTATGACAAATTATTTGAATCTGGCATAGATAAGGAGAGAAGATTAGCTATATCTAATTGGAGCCAGAATACTCCTTTGAATGTGATTTTTGCAGTAAATATGTGGTTTAGGTAGGTTTGCTGCCATTTCCAGTTTGATTATATATATTTCAAGAACAATATCGTTGGCTACATTACCTCCTGACATGAACAGTTTTCCTTTGCTACCTGATATATTGAATCAGCTATTAACCAGCTTTCCCTTAAGTTGTTTTCGTTCCTTTACCAAAATGAATTATCTTTGCTATATTTAAACTTGTATTTTAAATTTCCATGCCTCTTTTCTCGTCAGTACCTATTTGAATTTAATTTTAAATTACACATTCTTCCTGAATCTACATGGATAAACTCTTTCTCTTGAAAGTGGGACTTGCTACATCTCATTTAGCTTGGCATGATGAAATTATTTATGAAAAAATATTGATTTCTTCTAGATTCATCATTTTTCTTTGCTCAGTGCTAGATATATTTTAAAAAAGGCAATTTTTATTTATAAGTTTTAAATCCTTATGGAATAATTAGATGAAGTGACGAGTAAATTTTTTTAAATGATACTTTTGTGTTAAAACTTGAGTTCCATACTTAGTTTTATACACTAATGATCCCGGTTGCAGATACTGAGAAATGCCATAAAAATCTAGATAGCAGAATCGAAGTTCAGGGGTTAACTCTTATGTATTAATACAATGATTTTTGCCCCAGCTTCAGTGAGGTTGACAAATAAATGTTGTATATGTTTTAAGGTACACAACGTGGTGTTTTGATACACATATACATTGTGAAATAATTACCACAACCAAGCTAAGTAACACATCTATCACCTCACATAGATACTTTTTTTGTGTGTGGTAAGAATATTAATATTTACTATCTATGTATAACGACTTTTGAAAGATGCTACAAAGACATAGGCAAAAACATGCTTCAAATAAGAACAAATATCTACTCTTAATGACAACAACAAAAACTTCTGAGGTCATTTATCCATCCAACTAATCTCAGAAAATTTTAAAAATTTGCTATTAAGAAATTATTGCATTATTTTCTTAATCTTCATTTTTAGTGTTTTAACATAAATAGGACAAAACGTTGTATTTTAATATCTATAGGTGTAATTATTTAGATTTTTGCCAAAGAAATAGTTCATTTTCATTAACCATAATGAATAACTCTTTCCACTAGAGAAACTTGTAGCAAAACCTATAGGCAAATTTTACCTTTTGCTTTGATTTTATTTCTTACTTCTGAGTTCACAGATAAGTATTTTTTATCACCAGAAACGGAAATGAACAGGATTTATGTAATCCAAGCCATTCATATTACTTTTCAAACAAATCAAACTGCCTATAGAAAATGTTTTCACATTTCTACAATTGTTTATCATTTTGCCTTAGGACTTTATCAACAAAATGAAAGATTGAATAAGTATGAATTCAAAAGCTATCAGCTAATTTATTAGCATTTCAGAGAGATGTTAAAGTCTTTTGAAAATTATTTTTTCTAAATCATTTCCATTTTATTATTACCAATACTACTAATATAGTTTATGGATAAAAAACTTTTTAATGAATTTCAACCAGTTCTAGGCTCTATATTTTACATGGCCTAAAATGGAGTTCAAAGTTCTCATGTTTCTGTGCAACTATTAGCTTACTGTTCATAGGCATTTATTTGTATGCATTAATAAACAGAGACAGAAAGTTTCCAATACTTTATGGAAGGAGTTAAGAGGATGGACAAGGGAAAGGAGCATATATATAAACGTATAATTTTATTGATTTTTGCTCTATTCTTTGTTGTTTCTTCTTTCTACTTAATTGGCATTAAATTTTTCTTGTTGTTCTAGAATAGTAAAAATCTTTAATTCTATTTTCTTGTGTAAGTATTTAAAATTATACATTTCTAAGTATAAATTTATCTTCATAAATTTGACATGATGTTTTATTTTCATTCAATACAAAATACTTTTGATCCATTTTGTGTTTTCTTTTTGTTCTCATGAATTAGCTTAATTATATTATTTGATTTTAAAATATTTGAAGGTTTTTGTAATACCTGATATTGATTTCTAATTAAATTTAATTGTATTCAGGAACATACTTTGCATGGATTCTGTCGCAGTCCGGATTGCAGAACGGGGGATGGACACAGAAAGAAACACACAGACACACACACAAGACGTTACAAGACTGAAGTAGTCAATTCTACCAGTCGTTTTATTATATACTTTTTCTATGTCCGGCAGTTACTTCCTGGTACGTGACTACCTTGGGCGCCTTGAGGGCGCCTTGAGGAAAACACATTTTTATTCCTTTCAGACGATTGCTCAAGGGAAGCAGACGTTTGCATCTCAACTTCTTTATCTCCTTCTTTATCTCATTACCGTATGTAGGGCAATGAGATGCCTTGGCTTGTTTGCAAGACCCCAGGGGCTTGGTTATCTGTCATAAAGCTATCTGTCATGAGGAATAGTTCTGTTTGTTCAACAGGCTGTGTCCGGACCCATTGTCCTCTAGCCCCAAGGAGAGCACACCCAGTTTCTCTGACTCTGAGCTTAAGCCCTCCAGGGACAGTCCCTATAGGCAACCACCCCACAAGAGACACTCTGATCTTCAGATCCAGAGTGTTCTTCTGATGGCAATAGCCTGCATAAAATCAACCTCCTCACTTATCCAGTTTTGTCTTTGATGGTTTGGTGCCATGAGTCACTTAGGAGTAAAAGCCCACTTGAGACACTTGTCTTCCCCACCCAGGCACTGAATCCTTTCAAGCTTGTTGTGGTCCTTCCCCAACTGGCAACTTCTGGATCCCACAGCAAGTCCAGCTCCTGATCTCTGAGCTCTAGACATTTATCTGTGGTAGCACAATAAAGATTCAATTTTGATCTTTGAGTTTTAACAGTTCTTTGTATATTTTGAATAAAAGTACTTTATCAGATATGTCCCTTGCAAATATCTTCTCAGTCTGTGGCTTGTCTTTTCATTCCCTTCATTTTTTTTTAATCTCTAGTATTTCTTATTAGTTCCTCTTAGAAAGTCCATCTCTCTGCTTACATTGCCCATTTCTTCTTGAATGCTGTCTACTTTATCCATTAGAGCCCTTAGCTTATTAAACATAGTTGTTTCAAATTCCTGGTCTGATAATTCCAACATCCCTGCCATATCTGAGTCTGGTTCTCTCTCTTTGAACTGTGTATTTTGCCTTTTAGTATGTGTTATTTTTTTTTTTTGTCTTCATGGTCAAACATGCTGTACTGGGTAAAATGGACTACTATAAATAGGTCTTTAGTAATGTGGTGGCAAAGTGTAGGGAAAAGAAAAGTGTTCTGTATTCCTATGAGTAAGTCTCAGTATTTTAGTGACCCTATGCTTCTAGACTGTGAACCTGAAACATACTTGTCAGGTTTTTTCCCCCTCTTAGGTGGGACTAGATGGATAGACTAGGCTGGAGTTGGTTATTTCCCTTTCCCCGAGTCATTCAGGCTCTGATAAAATGCCAGCAGATTAGGCTCTGGTTAAACAGTTTCTCCTGAGGGAAGACCTTGTCAGGGAAAACAGAATGCTCTGCCATATTTCAAAAACATTCTTTTTCCCCTTCTCCACCAGAAGCAGAGGGGATTTTTCTCTCATATTCACTTTGAGAACGAGGTTAAGCTCCTGCGGTCAAATTCACAAAATTGTGGGGCCCAGATAACTGGATCCAGGTGATTTTTTCTCTCATACTGGTCCACAGAAAGCCTCCAGCAATTAATTAAATACAGTTCAGGTTTCCCTACTCCAAAACTGGTTCACAAGGAGGCTTCTCTCTGGGTTTCTGCTCTGCTAAGTTGTGATTCTCTGTATTTACCTGTCTCTCCACTTTTGGGAGAAATGGTTTGCCCTGTGACCTGACTTCTCTGACAGATCTAAGAGGAGCTGTTGATTTTTTGGTTGAGCTTGTTACTTGTTTTTAAGATAGAGAGGCCATTTCTAGCTTCTTACATGCCGAATCAGATAACATATGCATTTAAATCTATAATTTTCTTTCCAAAAACTGTTTTAGGACCTATCCACAAATTTGGATATGTTGTACTTCATTATTTTTTAGTTCAAACTAGTTCTAATTTCCCTTGTGATTTGTCTTTGACCCATAGGTTATTTAGGAATGTGATGTTAATCCCTCGCCATTTGGAAATATTCTCATTTTTTTTTGTTACTGATTTCTACTTTAATTCTATATTGATTAGATACATTTTATTATTTTGGTCCTTTAATATTTAGAGAGGTTTTCTTAATTGTCCACTTTTTTTGAATTTTCTATGTCAACTTGAAAGTGTATTTGACAGTTGCTTGGTATTGTGTCTTACACAAATCTAAGAGGTCAAGTTGTTTGGTTAAGAATATAGTTAAAATCTTTTATATCCTTACTGATTGTATTATTTATCTGTTTGTTCTATTACTGAAGGGAGTATGTTAAAACTTCCAGCCACCAGTGTGGTTTTCTCTATTTTTAGTTCCATCATATTTTATTAACTTAATTTTGAAATAATCATAAATTTACAAGAAGTTACAAAGAAAGTACAGAGAAGCCCCCTGTACCCTTAACCCAGTTTCCCCAATGGTTACATCTTATATAACTACAATATATTATCAAACCCAGGAATTTGACATTGCTACAATGTATATATATAGTTCTAGGTCATTTTCATTACATGTGTAGATTTGTGTAACTATTGCTAGAAACTAGATACAAAACAATTCCATCACCACAAAAATCTCCCTCTGGTTGCTACTCCTTCCTTAGTCACACCCACTCCCCTCTCCCCTTGACAACTACTAATATGTTCTTGATCTCTTATGATTTTTTTTCATTTTGAGAATGTTATACAAATGGAATCATACAGTAGTTGACCTTTTAAAATGGGCCTTTTTCATAGCCTATTGCTCTTGAGATCCACGTAATTGGTAGTATTAATAGTGCCTGCCTTTTACTGTTGAGTAAGTAGTATTCCATGGTATGGATAAACCACAGTTTATTTAGCCATTCATCTATTGAAAGACATTTTTGTAGTTTATGATGTTTTGACTCCATAGATAATGTTGCTATGAACAATTGTGTACATATGTTTGTGTGGACATGAGTTTTCATGTCATTTTTGATTTATATATTTGGAAACTATGTTATTAGATGCATACACATTTAGAATGGTTATGTATCCTTTATAAAATGTCTCTTATCACTATGAATGCCTCTCTTTTATTGTTATGAAATATCTTTATGTTAATACCCCATGTATTCAATTCTATATAATTTCATGTTAATACAGCTACTCCAACTTTTTTTATGGTTAGCCTTTGCATTTCATATTTTTCTGTACCTTTTACTTTTCTAGACCATATACTTTACATCCTTATGTATATTTTCCCCATGGAATTTTTTATAGTGGTAAAATATACATAATATAAAATTTGCCGTTTTAATCATTTTTAAGAGTACATTTCAATAAAATTAAGTATATTCATGAAAATTAAGTATATTGTGGAATCATCACCGTTCTCTACTTCCAGAACTTTTTGACATCCCAAACTGAAACTTTGTTTCCAGTAAACAACAATTCCCCTCCCCAACTCTTCAGCCATTGTTAACCACTCTCTGTCTCTATGAATTTACTTTTCTGTATACCTAATACAAGTGGATCATACAATATTTGTCCTGTTTGGTTTATTTCACTTACCATAGTATTCTCCAGGTTTATTCATGTTGTAGCATGTATCAGAATTTCATTCCTTTCTAAGGCTGAAAAATATTCCATTGTATGTTGAATCCATCTTTTGACTATTGTGAATAATGCTCCCATGGATACTGGTGTACAAGTATCTGTTTGAGCCATTGTTTTCAATTCTTTTGGGTAAACATCTAGAAGTGGAATTGCTAGATCATATGGCAATATGTTTAATTTTTTGAGGAACTACCATATTGTTTTCCACAGTGACTACACCATTTTATATTCCCACCAACAATGCACAAGGATGTTAATTCTTCATATCCTCTCTGATATTTATTTGGTTTTTCATTTTCTTCCTTTCTTTTTTCTAATAGCCATCCTAAGGGATCTGAGATGGTATCTCACTGCTGTTTTGATTTGCATTTTTCTAATGGTTAAAAAAATGGTTACACGTTTTCTCATGTGCTTATTGGTTATTTGTATATCTTCTATGGAATAATGTCTATTCAAACGCTTTGTTCAATTTGAATTGGGTTGTTTTATTTTTGAGTTGTAGAAGTTCTTTATATGTTCTGAGTATTAACCATTTATCAGACATATGCTTTATAAATATTTTCTTCCATTCCATGGTTTGTCTTTTCACTCTCTTGATAGTGTCCTTGAATATACAAAAGTTTTTAAGCTTTATTCATCTATTTTTGTTGTTGTTGTCTGTGCTTTTGGCATGATATCCAAGAAATCATTGCTAAACTCAATGTCATAAAGATTTCCTCCAATATTTTTCTCCAGGAGTTTATGGTTTTAGCTCTTATAGTTAGGTCTTTGATCCATTTTGAGTTATGTTTTTATATGTGTTATAAGGTGAGCATCCAAGTTCATTCTTTTGCATGTATCCAGTTTTCTCAGCACCATTTGTTGAAAAATCTGTCCTTTCTCCATTTGAATGGTCTTGGCACCCTTGTCACAATTTAAGAGTTTACTTCTGGGCTCTCTATTCTATTCCATTGATCTATATATCTGTCCTTATGTCAGTACCATAATGTTTTGATTACTATAGCTTTATAGTAAATTTTGAGATCAGGCAGTATGAAGCCTCCAAGTTTGTTCTTTTTTAAGAATAATTTGGCTACTTAGGATCCCTTGAGATTCAATATGAATTTTAAGATAGATTTTTCTATTTCTGTAAAAAAAATCACTGAGATTTTTTGATAGGCTTTTCACTGGATCTGTAGATAGCTATGGATAGTATTAAACATATACCTGAACACTGATGTCTTTTCATTTATTGGTGTCATCTTTAATTTCTTTCAGTGACATTTTGTAGTTTTTAATGTATAAGTCTTCCTCCTCCTTGATTAAGTTTATTCCTAAGTATTTTTTTTCTTATTGATGCTATTGTAAATGGTTTATCTGTGCCAGATAATTTTACCTCTTCCTTTTCAATTTGGATGCCTCTTAACTTTTTTTCTTGCTTTATTGATGCTGCTATTAATAGAACTGCCAATATTATGCTAAGTAGAGTGGTGAAAGTAGGCATTCATGTCTTATTCCTAATCTTAGAGAAAAAAACTTTTGATCTTTAACTATTGAGCATTTTCATAAATGGTCTTCATCAGGTTGAGGAAATTTTCTTCTATTTCTAGTTTATTAAGTGTTTTTATCATGAAAGAATGTTGAAGGCTGTCAAATGCATTTTTGCATCAACTCAAATGATTATGTGGTTTTTTTTCTTTCATTCTGTTAATGTGGTGTATATTACATTAACTGATCTTTTTATATGCTGAATCATATGTGTAAAATCATTTTAATATGTTCCTAAATTCAGTTTGCTGGTATTTTGTTGAGGAATTTTGTGTCAATTTTCATAAAAGATATTGGTCTGTAACTTTCTTTTCTTGTAATGGCTTTGTATGGTTTTGGTATCAGAGTAAAGCAGGCCTCATAGAATGAATTAGAAATTGTTCCCTCCTGTTCAGTTTTGTGGAAGAGTGTGTACTTAATCCTTATCACATAATTATTCATTAAATGTTTGGTGGAATTCACCAGTGAGGCCATCTGGTTCAGGGCTTCTTTTCTTGACAGGTTTTTGAGTGCTTCAGTATCCTTACTAGTTATAGGTTTATTCAGATTTCTGATTCTTCATGACTCAGTCTTAATAGATTGTGTTTCTAGGAGTTTTTCCATTTCATCTAAATTAGCCAATTTGCTGGCATATAATTGTTGTTAGTATTCCTTATAATCCTTTATATTTCTGTAAAATTGGTGGTAATGTTCTCACTCATTTCTAATTTTAGTAAGTTGAGTTTTCTTTCTTTTCCTTAGTCAATCTAGCTAAATGTTTATCAATGTTGCTGAACTTTTCAAAGAGCAGACTTTTGGCTTTCTTGATTTTCTATTAATATATTGTTTCTGTTAATATATTGACAGCCTTTTCTGATAGCCTGCCCTGTGGATTACCTTGGCACTTACTAGCCAAGCCCACAATTGCATAAGCCAAATTCTTCTTCAATAAATCAGTTTTTCTTTCCCTCCCTCCCTCCCTCCCTTTTTCTCTCTCTCACACGGGCGCGCGCGCGCACACACACACACACACACACACACGCACACACGCACAAATATTTATCCTGATCATTCTATGCAAAATACACACACCCAGAAAACCAGAAGCATCCCCGTTTCTTTTCCAATTCCTACCCACTCTCCCCAGAAGGAACAACTATTGTGACTTCTAAGAACAGAAGAGAATTTGTAATTTAAATCAGTGAAGCCACAGAGTACATCCTTTTCTGTGTGTGGTTTCTTTTGGCAAATATCAACATGTCTGTAAGATTCATCCGTATACTTATAGATTGTTTTTCTTGTTGCAATAAATTATTTCATGTGAATTTATTAATGAATCTGTTGGCAGTGGTCCCCAACTTTTTTGGCCAGTTTTATGGAAGACAGTTTTTCCACTGGGGGTAGCGGTGGGTGTGCGGGTGAAGGTGGGGTTGGGGAGAGGAGCTAAGGCGGTGATGGGAGCTCGCCTGCTGCTCACCTCCTGCTGTGCCGCTGGGTTCCTAAAGTTTCATGGAAGATAATTTTTCCACGGATGGAGGGAATGGTGGTGGGGTGGGGAGCTCAGGAGGTGACTCACCGCCCAGTTCATAACAGGCCACGGACAGGTACGAGGCCACAGCGGGGGGTTGGGGACCACAGTGTTGATGGGTACTTAGGAAGTTTCCAGTTTTTTCTTTTAGTATTATGAATAGTTTAGGCATTTTGGTAAATATATTTGGTAAATATAAATTTGGTACTAATTTGTGTTAGGCAAATACCAACTATCTGATGTATGTTAGTAAGTGGAAAGTTGGAGAGATAAAAAGACTACCAGCAAAAAAAAAAAAAAAAGTAGAAAATGTCCCAGGCATAGCTGCCCCCCTAGTGAATACAAACCAGGTGTTTCTGTAGTGTAGTGGTTATCACGTTGGCCTCACATGTGGAAGGTCGCTGGTTCGTAAACCGGGTGGAAACATGGTGCTCCCTTTTAATGTCATTTCTGAGAATCTCCATTTGAGCCACATAGAATCTGTATATCCTCAAGCACCTAAACAGAAGGAAGTCACGTCTTCCCTCCTCTGCCTTGAGCCACCTCCCTGCGGTCTAGCATGTTGTAGTCCCCTCTCCCTCAACTAAAGCTCTGGGGCCTGGATGGTGTCAAGCCGGTAGAATCCTATGGTGCAGGATCCCACCTGTGCCGCACAAGTAAGGTTGGCTTCCTTAATGTATTGACAGCTGGAGGTATGGGTTTTCCACAGAAAGAGTTTCTTCAGGGATTTCTAGGAGGGAACATGGCTCCTCTTTGAGCCCCCTGGGGAACTGGACATTCCATTGTCTGACTTTTACCCCTAAGCACAGAGAGAAATTTTCACGAAATGGATAAGTGGCAATTTCATGTGAGTATGTGGACCAGAACTTAGAAGCTGTCAAGAGTTTAAAAAAAATTAGATCCTAGCCTTGATGTCTGCATTATTAGCATGATGTACTAATCTACTGAACTGATTAGTAACCATTAATCATTTCTTTTCTCTTTTAAACTTAAGCATATGCTAAACCAGCATTGTCAAAGTTTCACTGTAACAAAGCAGTTTTCTCTTTCTATATATGCTTCCATAATCCACCTGTCGCACCTCATTCATTTTTTCAATAAACTCGCCAACCAAATGTTTGTGAGTTACTTCTTTAACAATGAAACTAAAGAGCAAAAACAAAAACTGCGTGAGTAGAGAAAACTTGGTATAGAGAATGCCTGAGCTCATTCTTACATGTTTTTGAAAAATAGGGGGAAGAGTCCTTTCCCACCTTGTACCTATGCCTAAATGAAAAGAGAGACAAGCTCCCTGACTGAAACATCACCAATATTTTAAACTGAATTCTTAGACTTGAAGAAGGAAGTTTCTGTTCTTTCACTTCTGTGGATTTGGCCCAGATAATCCACAGAGAAGTTGCTAGGGTGAGAAATTTCTTTAGCATTCCTTAGGAAGCCCTGCAGAAAATTAAGGCTGCTCCCCAAAAGGCCAGAATCAGGCTGTGAACAGGTCACTATCGTCGTGAATTTTCTGCTTTGTTTCTGAAGATTTTTTAAAGTGCACATACAATCTAATACAAATAAATATTCTTGCCCACCCGATCCTCCATGGTAGCATTCTAGACAATTTGTTCTGCACCTTGCTTTTTTCATCTGACAATATCTTTATAGATCTGCACAAATAAGTACATAAAAATCCTCCTTATGGTCTTTCAATTATATTATATTATTTCATTATAGACGTGCCATAATTTAACAAAATTGTATTATGAGAATAAATAACCTTTTTCTAATCTTTCTATTACAAATAATGCTACAGTGAATAATTTGAACATAATAATTTGTTACATGTGCAGGCATGCTTTGCATTCTTATGGAAATGCACATCAAGGGATACATGCATTTGCAATGTTGATAGGTCCTGTCAAATTGCCTTCTGTAGGGGCTAAGCAGTTTATTTCTTTGTGGTGAGCACAATTGAATAGGATTTTGGTCACATTCAATATCACAATTGCACAATACTAGATTCCCTGCTACAACTATGAAGCAAAACCAGGCAGTCAATGAAGACTGTAGAAGAATGAGCGGCAAGGAATCTTGTGATGTTGGAATGTTGAATTTTCATCATAAGGCCATCACTTGCATATAATCCATTAACAGACCAGTATCTATGAACTGGATTGAAAGATCACACTCTACAAACAAAACAGCTCTCTTTCTTGGATCAACCTAGATTGCTATAAGCCTAAGGCAAATATGACTCTTCTGCACACATGTCAGGTACTCCAACTCAAGCCTCAAAGAAGACAGAGGATACAATATTCTCCCCTTATCTTCTTTTTCCCTTTGTATGGTTTCAGTTGCCCATGGTGAATTGTGGTCTGAAAATAATATTAATAAGATATTTGGGGGGGATATTCACATAATTTTTATTACAGTATATTGTTATACTTGTTCTATTTCATTATTAGTTATTGTCATTAATCACTTCCTGTGCCTATTTTGTAAGTGAAACTTTATCATAGGTGTGGATATTTAGGAAAAAAACAGTATATGTAGGGTTTGGTAATATCTTTGGTCTCAGGCATCCACTGGGGGGTGTAGAACGTATTCCCCACCGGTCAGAGGACTACTGATTTAAAACTGTACTAACACTGACACTAACGAGAAAGACTTGACGACAAGCAAAGATTCTCAACAATGGGACATCCACTGTTGCGGCCTTGGGCTTTTTCTTGGGAGAGAATTACTGAGAAATTCACGGATTTTCCACACATGCAAAAGAATCTGTTATAAGATTATATGAAATGGCTTTATCTACATTACTCTGAAACTCTAAAAATGACAGCAACACAAAATATTACTACATTGTTGAAAATATGTTTATATCATTAAAGGCAAAAAATGTTTGTGGCTTTTGTTTTCGTTTTTCTTTTTTGAGACAAGGTCTCACTCTGTTGCCTAGGCTACAGTGCAGTGGCGAGTTAATAGCTCACTGCAGCCTTGAACTCCTGGTCTCAAGAAATACTCCTGTGTGATACTCCCACATAGCTGGGCTACAGTCATGTGCTGCCATGCCTGGGTAAGTCCTCTTCTTCTTCTTCCTCCTCCTCCTCCTCCTCCTCTTCCTCCTCCTCCTCTTCTTCTTCTTCTTCTTCTTCTCCTTCCTTCTTCTTCTTCTCCTCCTTCTCCTCCTTCTCCTTCTTCTCCTCCTTCTCCTCCTTCTCCTCCTTCTCCTCCTCCTCCTCTTCCTCCTCCTCCTCCTCCTCCTCCTTCTCCTTCTTCTCCTTCTTCTCTTTCTCCTTCTCTGTAGGGACTATCCCTAGACAAAATTGACTTAAGCCCAGAGTCAGTGAAAACTGGGTGTGCTCTCCTTGGGGCCAGAGGACAGTAGGTTCAGACACGGCCTGTTGAACAAACAGAACTATTCTTCATGACAGATAACTTTATGATAGATAACCAAACACCTGAGGTCTTACAAACAAGCCAAGGCGTCTCATTGTCCTGCATACGTCTTATTGTCCTGCATATGTCTCATTGTCCTACATACGGTAATGAGATAAAAAAATAGATAAGAAGTTGGATGCATACGTCTGCTTCCCTTAAACAATCATCTGGAAGAAATGAAAATGAGTTTTCCTCAAGGCGCCCAAGGTAGTCACATACCAGGAAGTAACTGCCGGACATAAAAAAAGTATATAATAAAACAACTGGTAAAATTTTTTTCACTGCAGTCTTGTACGTCTTGTGTGTGTGTCTGTGTTTTTCTTTCTATGTCCATCCCCCGTTCTACAATCCGGGCCACCACATTCTCCTCCTCCTCCTCCTCCTCCTCCTCCTCCTCTTCTTCTTCTTCTTCTTCTTTTTTTTCAGTAGAGACTAGAGACAGGGTCTTGAACTCCTGGCCTCAAGGGATCCTCCTGCCTCAGCTTTCCAAAGTGCTGAGTATGAGTGCAGGTATGAGCCATCTGCCCAGCCAAAAAATATTTATTAATAAAAAAGAAGTCATTCACCTTAAAATTTTCTCTGCTCAAAATGCCTTCTTTCCTTCTTCATTACAAGTTTGCTCATTATTTTAGATATACCTAAAAGGTCACCTTCCCTCGAGACTTTTTGTCAGGCCAATGTCAGTTAAATATCCTTCCTGTGTTTTGATTTGTCATGGTAAAAATTTTACAGGTATGCATTTGTATTATACATATAATAAAGGTAAGATCTTAGATCTTGCTGCATGGCCATTAAACACGTATTTATTTTTGTATAGCTTTTTTGTGTAGTATCCAGCAATCTTGTTTCTGGGAATGTTCCTCAGTGAAATTCCAGCTTAGCTCTATAGTGGCTTCACCCAGATTAGTCATTATAGCAATTTGAATTAGAGAATTTAGGTAACCTGCATATCTATCACCAGAATGGTTAAGTTCTGCAGTGGCTATAAATTTCATACTATGCAGCAGTCACAACTAATGAAGCAGATATGTATGTATCAAGATGGGTAGATTTTTCAGTGTCAAGTAAACTCTAACAAACAACAGATGGAATCTACATCACAGTATCAAAGTTTTAAACATGGAAATATGCAAAAAACTTATGAATAAGATAGCTGAATGACAAATGCCTGGAGGAATCGAGGGAAATTGTGTGAGGATATGGAGCTGAATCAAGTAATCTGAAGCTTACCTCTTGGAAGACAGCTGGATACACCTGTTGTCCCTCGCTCTCATGCTGGCCTGAAAGATAAGTGATCATTGGCTTCCCCTTCGTCTGGTCTCACTGTACAGTCTCTTCTGGCCAAGCATTTCCCTGCCACAAACTACTGGTGGTCTCCAGGTTCTCTTTCTTGTGATATTGGTTTCCAAAAAGTTGTTATTTGCAATTAAGAAGTGAATGTCTGGGTGCATTGATAGGACAGTATCTACAACAGATTTGAAATTGAAATCCATTTTCTCCATATTCTGCTTGAAGTCTCCTGTCCTAGTGTTTATGAAAAATTTAGGTCACCGGGCAAAAGCCTTCCTAGGTCTTGAGTTACAGAGTTTTGATATTGTTGATTTTCATAAATGGAAAATATAAGGAAAGGAAAACATGTACTGCAAATATGAAAATGATCTAAAGGAAAAAACAAATTTCACAATACTTAACATAGGACATCCAAGAAACATCTATTTTAATTTTCAGAGATAACTTTTGAGTTCGCGGCAGTGTCCGTAGTGCAGTGGTTCTCATTTCTCACGTTTGCCATACCCTTGGCCTGAAATCGGACGGATATACCGCTTGCCAGTATTGTTTTTACTTTTCTCTCTACTTCAGCTTCACCTGTTTACCTCTTTTCTCTAAACTCCACGCTAGGCAAGGGTGGCAATGCTGAAACTTGTCCCAAGCAGGGTATCACTGTGGGGCCCTAACTTTGGTCTCTATACCTATGCAGCTTCTGACCGGGGTTAGTAGGCTGAGGCGCCACTTGCAGCACTTGTCCCACCTGACCAGTGGGCCTGGCCTCCCTTCACAATCCGGCAGATGTGAAGCTCTCATGATTTAGGAAACAAAAAAGAGCTCCCTTTGAATCATAGTGGCACGAATTTTATTAAGCTCTTTGTCTTCTTGTTATGGACTTTATATCACCTAATTAAGTGTTCTTTGCCACATATTTGTATCGCAAAAATCTTCCTACTTGTGTCTAGGAAATACCTTTACAGTGTCTTGTGATAAAATTCTTAATTTTCGTGAAGTCCAATTAAACATTTATGTTTAGTTATTTTTGTGTCTAAGAAATCTTTGTTTCCTCAAGGTCACAGAAATATTCTATGCTTTTTTTCCTCCCATTAGTAACTTAATTATTTATCTTTCATTTTTAGGAATAAGAGGAAAAGATTTGAACAGGCACTTTCAAAATAGAGCATGTCAATGACCAATGAGCACATGAGCACAACTTGTGACATCAATACAAAATTTGCTTATTTGTCTGTTTTAACCAGCAGCAACAACTACTGGACAAAGGACCTCAATTATCTCTGGAACTCTGTTTGCTTGTGAGAAATCTTTTCAAAACTCTTCTGTGAAGGTTGTGTTTGTCTAGGGGTGGAGATGTGGTTTGGGGTGGGTTGCAGATAAAGGAGATAGTAAGACAAGGTTTCTGCCCTCAGGATATTCGGGAATGTCTGTCCTGCAGAAGTGGCTGCTTAATCTGATTCTCCTGATCACCACCCCCCACCTTCTCTTTCAATTTGCCCCATCCCTCCAACCCCATCCCCCAAAAGACCTCCAGAGACTTAGATCTTACATGGGCTTGACCTACATGTCTTCTGCTCCAGACATATTTTTACTCAGGGTCAGTGTTGGCCTGTGTCTCTCTGGGACACTGGGCTGGGTACTGGAGTCAGATCCAGAGCTCTAGCCACAGGGTCCTGTTAGGAGCTGTCTAGTCCTTATTGGAAAGCTCTTCTGCAGTGGATTGAATTCTTTATTATTAAAAGGATTTGTTCTGTAAAATTTGGATTCAGTCAAAAGGCTGCACTGAAGGATCCAGAAGGCCACATGTAGCCCCGAGGCCTGGGGTTCGCCACCCTGTCCTCAACCCTTCCTGGAGTTGAAATGGTGCCTGTATGCACTGGATTTGTGGGGCCCGTGGTAGAATTTATTGGAATTGAGGAAAAAGAAAAAAATGATTTTAAGTTTTAGTTATTTGATGATGTGAGTCTTATCTCACATTTGGCTAGAGAGAGTAAAGATAGTCAATTTTTCTTTTGATTTTTAAAAAAATTTTATTCTCTTGTGGAGAGAATACTTGTTATGAGATTTACCCTCTTAACAAATTCTTAAGAGTACAATACAGTATTGTTAACTATAGGTATGATGTTGTACAGAAGATCTCTAGAACTTATTCATCTTGTATAACAAACTTTATGTCTATTGATTAACAACTCCCCATTTCCCCCTTCCCCAGCCACTGGCAACTACCATTCTAATCTCTGATTCTGTGAGCTTGATCAGTTTAGATATGTTAAGTGGAATCAAGCAGTATTTGTCCTTTTGTAAGAGCTTTATTTCACTTAGCATAATGTCCTCAAGGTATATCCATATTGTTTGTTACATATAGTATAATGTCCTTTTTAAAGGCTGAATAATATTCCATTGTATGTATATGCCACATTTTTTTTTATTTCAGCATAATATGGGGGTACAGATGTTTAGGTTACGTGTGTTGCCCTTGTCCCCCCTCCCCCCCTCAGTCCAGGTTTCAAATATGTCCATCCTATTGCGTGGTGCGCATTGCACTCTTTTTGTACACATATACCCGTCCCCTCCACCCTCCTCCCCCCTCCCCCCTGCCCAATATCTAATAGATGTAATTCTTATATATGCACTTAGCCACATTTTTTTTATTCATTCAGCCACTGATGGATATTTAGGTTGTTTCCGCATCTTGGATATGATGAATACTTCTGCAATAAATATAGGAGTGCTAATGTCTTTGAGATCCTGAGTTCAATTTTTTTGGATAAATAACCAAAAGTAGGATTGCTGAGTCATACAGTAGTTCTATTTTTAATTTTTTGAAGAACCTTCATACTTTTCCATAGTGGCCGTACCATTTTGCATTCTAACAGAGTAGAAAGATTCCAATTTCACCACAACCTCACCAACATTTGTTGTCTTATGTTTTTTGAATAACAGTGATCTTAACAGGTGTTATGCAATAGCTCACTGTTCGCTTGATTTGCATTTCATGATTAGTAACATTGAGCATCTTTTCATATACTTGTTTGCTATTCGTATATCTTCTTTGAAGAAATGGCAATGCAGGTCTTTAGCCCATTTTCTAATCAGGTTTTTAGGTTTGGGGTTTTTTTGCAGGGGGCGGAGGGGTTTGTTATTGAGTTGCAGGAGTTCCTTATATATTTTGGAAATTAACTCCTTATCATATATATGGTTTGCAAATATTTTCTCCCATTTCATAGGTTACCTTTTTACTCTGTTGATTATTATTATTTTTTTGCTGTGCAGAAACTCTTTTGTTTGATGTAATCCCATTTATCTATTTTTGCTTTTGTTCCCGAGATTTTGATTTCATATTCATGAAGTCATTACCAAAACCAATGTCCTAAAGCTTTCGTCCTATATTTTCTTCTAGGAGTTTTATAGTTTCAGGTCTTAGATTTAAATTATTAATCCATTTTAGTTAATTTTTGTGAATCGTGTAATATAAGGATCCAATTTCATTCTTCTGCATGTGGATATCTAATTTTCTCAACATCCTTTGTTGAAGAGACTTTTCTTTTTCCATTGTGTACTCTTGGCACCCTTGCCAAAGATCAGTTGACCATGTATTCATGGATTAGTCTCTGAGCTCTCTATCCTGTTTTGTTGGCCCATATACCTGTCTTTATGCCATTAATGGTACCAAACTGTTTTAATAATTGGAGCTTTGTAATATATTTTGAAATCTGTAAGTGTGATGCCTCCAGCTTTGTTATTTCTCAAGATTGACTTGGTAATTTGGGGATTCTTGATTGTCTTATATGAACTTTATAATCTTTTTTTCTGTTTCTGTAAAAATACCAGAGAGATTTTCAATAAAGACTGAATTGAACCTGTAGCTCACTTGGGTAATATGAAAATTTTAACAGTATTAAAATTTCCAAAGGATGTTTTTCCATTTGTTTGTATTTTCTTTAATTTTTCTTTCTTCAGTGTGCAGTGTTTTATCTCCATGGTTAAGTCTAATTCCTTTTTTTTTTTTTTTTTTGGTGCTACGATAAATGGGATTGTCTTCTTAATTTTTTTTTCATATAGTGTGTAGTTACTGTATAGAAATGCAAGTGATGTCTGTGTGTTGATTTTGTATCCTGCAATTATGCTGAATTTGCTTATTAGTTTTTTTTGAGACAGGGTCTCACTTTATCACCCGGGCTAGAATGCAGTGGCATTGTCATAGCTCACTGCAACCTCAAACTCTTGAGCTGAAGTGATCCTCCTGCCTCAGCTTCCCTGAGTAGCTGGGACTACAGGCGTGTATGACCACACCCATGTAATTTTTCTATTTTTTGTAGAGACGGAATCTTGCTCTTGCTCAGGCCAGTCAAGAACTTCTGGTCTCAAGGGATCCTCCTGCCTCTGCCTCCCAAAGTGCCAGGATTACAGGTGTGAGCCACCTTGCTCAGCCTATTTGCTTATTAGGTTTAACAATTCTTTTTAATAGAGTCTTTCAGGCAAACAGGCACAATTTATTTCTCCCTTTCAAATTTGGATGTCCTTTATTTCTTCTTCTTGCCTAATGGCTCTGTCTAGGACTTCCAGTATTATCTTGAATAAAAGCGGTGAAAAAATGGCCGGGCGAGGTGGCTCATGCCTGTAATCCTAGCTCTCTGGGAGGCCCAGGTGGACGGATCGTTTGAGCTCAGGAGTTCGAGACCAGCCTGAGCAAGAGCGAGACACCCCCCCCCCATCTCCACTAAAATTAGAAAGAAATCAATTGAACAACTAAAAATATATAGAAAAAATTAGTTGGGCATGGTGGCACATGCCTGTAGTCCCAGCTACTCGGGAGGCTGAGGCAGTAGGATCGCTTGAGCCCAGGACTTTGAGGTTGCT
>CAUYSK010110900.1:0-36705 GCA_963575035.1 Avahi laniger
TCTGAGAGAATAAATAGTTAAATTTTATGAAGAACAAAATCAGCAATGGAATTACTAAAAGACAATTTCTATAGGAAGGCAGCATTTCTGTGTACTATCATGTCAAATCAAAATGACTTGAATATTTCTTTGCAAGGTAAACTAAGTCTATATATGACATGTGGCAAAAAAAATCTAAGCATTTTAAAAAAGCTATTTTTTTTCAAAACACTTCTTCTTCAAGAGGAAATTTCTAATGAGAATTTTCCCCAGTTACTAAAGGTAATCGATGAGCAGGATGATATATGCGAATCATTTGAAGAATATGCAACTGTTATAGTTAAGTTTGAGCAATTTGTAAAATGTGGTGGAAGAGAATGGAGCTGCACTTAAAGAAATTTATTCAGGTGGGAATGTGCCTTAGTTTGATTTTTAGACACTTAGAATTAAGGTAGGATGTTCTCATGGAAATGTCCTAGAAATATAGAACCAAAGGCTGACTAAAAAATTAGTCTTAGAGATACAAAATTTGGACTGACTAAGGCAGACATGAGAATTTAAATGGAAGTAGATACATTCTTAAGAATGGGAATATAGAGAGAAAATAGCTGGACGTGGAAAATTAGGCTCTATTAAAAGTCCACTAGAATTATGCTTGGAGATTTCATTACATCTGAATGGAGATTGGAGGTTATATATAAATTTACCCAAAAGACAGCTTGTCGTGTTAGTTTAACACTGCACTAAGCCAGGAGATATAACCTCCTTCTCCATGGAGTTCCTCCATTCAGTTTCGGCTCTTTAGAATTCTCTCATCCCTCCTTCGGGAAATGTGGAATAGGAAAGGCAGAGGAGGGGAAGGGCGGGGGACATCTGGATTTTCTTCTCCTCTTCTGCCCTGTTCCCATACTCTATTCTCTATGTAGTTAGACCTGAAGTGAATTCTCCCTGTATTCGTATGTCATGGCCTGAATCCCTCTGTGTGGGGGTAGTATGTGACTTCAGTGGACAGTTAAACTCATCATCTTTTGTTTTTCCTTTTTCTGTTTTTAATCTAATGGCTGAAGATAGCACCTCTCCTTCTGCTTCACAGGGATTTAGTGGGGTCTAATGAGAAAAACTTGAGAGGACCCGGGGGGGATATCTACAGCTATTGCACAACACACCCGGGCAGCTTATCCAGTAAAAATAGCCCACTGGGGTATAAGTTAAAAACCTGCAGATTCTGGTGTTAATGCAACATGAATTTTGATCTTGCAAAGGAATATGCTTTCGAATTCCTCTCTAGAATTCAGATGTTTTGTGAATATAGTAGTGATGATAATTGAGCTAATCATTATAAATAATAATTTGATGTGTTAGAAATTTGTTTCCCTGATGATAAAATTGTTCCTATACTCTTCTCCTAAATTTTAATTAGAATATGCTGCTTCTTTAAATTGGAACAAGGCAATAGTCTGATAAAATAGCACATATTGGACTTGTCTCCATTTCATACTCTCTTGGTTACAACCACTGTGCTGTTGGCCTTTTCCTTGTTCCAAATTAGATTACTTTTCAAGAGGAAAATTTCTTCGGTAGCTCTTGGATCCAAAAAGAAACTGGCAACTATGAAGATTTCTGTTGTAACTCGCATTGCAATTTCAGCACAATCCTCTGAGAAAGGTTGTACCACATGAGAGAATACAGTGATCGGCAGGGAAATTTCAAAAATTTAGACCACTCTGATATAACAAAGTCTTTTTGATCCTGTAATCAGTGGCCATTTAAAAAGAACAAGTGCACAATTTAGACTGTCACTTAAGGACTAAAACGCTAAGGAGATGATTTTAGATCTATAATGTTTTCCTAAAAGTTATATAATAACAACTTAAAAAATATCTAATGCAGAATGTACTTTGTTACTTCTCTTGGGGAAGAACATAGTGAATCAAGAGTTACAGTTGTTTATAAAGTTAAGAAAAAGTTTAGCATAAAGAGTAACAGCTATGTTTTGTCCCTTTAATTCAAATATCCTCTACTGACAAAGACATTTTTAATTGTAAAGGGGTAGGGGAATAAGCCTGAGCTTACCGTCAGTCTTGAATTCAGATTCTCATTTGGCTACTTCTGGCTTTGTGGCCTTGAATAAAATATTTAATTTGATTTTTATTTTTTTAATTTCTTGATCTGCAAAATGAGGATGAATAGTGACCACTTAACAAGGATTATGCAGAATAACTAAATGTGCTTCGCACATAGTAGGTAAAAAGGGAGTATCCCTTCTCTTGGAGATATGAAATTTCATATGATATCACTATATGATTTCTTTTTTTAATAATTTCCCCTTTCTAAATCCTTAGTTACTGAAAACATCCAAGGATAAGAGAGCTAAAGAGTAAACATTTGTTTGTTTGAATAGCTGTAGCATCACACAGCAAATACACACTGATTTTTGGTGAGTTGTTCATAAAAAAACACAATGGAAAAATATGAACTGGTAGAAAGTCTCACCATATGTGTTACTTAGTTTTCAAGCTGGATTTTGGGTTATCCAAGCTACCATAGGAAATGTTCTGACATTTAGGATTTTTGTAAGAGATACACAAATCCCTTATGTGGTGTAGGCAAGTCCTCCTCATTTTTATTGTAAGGTTGAAACTCCCAGGTACTGAGGCTTCCTGGTCCTATAACGATACCTATACATAATCTATATTATTATTGTTATATTGTTGGGAGAGTGATTCAAGAATCAAAATATAATAGAAAAAGTGTTGGTGTTTAGTCCAGGCATCCGAATGCTTTCCTTGCTTTGCTACTAATTATGTAATCTTTACTTCTTTGAGCCTAAATTGCCTTGTTGGTTCTAGATCAGCAGTTCTCAGATACTGGTCTCTGGACTTGAACTTCATTTGAATTACTTGGGATATGTGTTTACAATTACATTCCTGAACCTTACCTCCATCTACTGAATCTCCAGGAGTGGGGTCAGGAATCTAGAGTTAACAATCTTCACAGGTGATTTTGATGAGCTGGGTTTAGAAACTACTGGAGTCTTTCTATATTGTTTTTGCTTGCAGATTCTATGTCTCCATCAGGAAGAGGAAATTTATTTTTCAACTAAATTTTTAAGTGCTATGGAAGTGGTTATTCTCCCAGACTAAAAGGGAGGAGGAGACACCCAGTAGATCTTTTTTAAGGAGTCATTCAGAATAATCTGGGCCATAGGAGAAGCTTAGTAAACAATACTTTCATGAATCAAGTAATTTTATTTCACTGTTGGCATTGAATTCTCTCTTTGGGTGGCTTCCGACTTTCTCAGATATCATTTCTTCCTCAGTTTTTAAGAGATACTAATTAAAATTGTCATTTGAACTTTTCCCAAATACATAAGTATCAATAGTGCATGGAGGCCTTCACAACTGATTGCATTAGTGTATTTGTTAATGATATAGGGCCTTGATTTCATTTAGCCCTTGTTCTAATTACATGTACGTGTGAACAATTGCTTTGCAATTGCCTTTGGTTGAAAATGACGTGTTTAGTTGATTTTGGGAGTAGATTCTATCTTAATAATCTTTGACATGCTATGCTATTAATATTTTTAAGCTCACAATATTAAAGGAATACATACTTATTGTAGAATATTTAGAGAGTATAGAAAATTATAAAGAGAAAAATAGAAATTACCCATAATCTCACTACCTAAAAACAACATTCAATATTTTGATGCAATTTTTTTCTAATTACATACACACACACACAAAATAAATATTTGAAATATTTTCCAAATACATAATTATAATCCTCCTTCTTCTGCTTAACATTTTACATTCAATATTTCCTCATGTTTTGAATTTTCTTCAAAACAAACATAATTTATATACTATTTCAACAATATAAATAGACCATAATTTATGCAATCACCCTCTCATTTTTTGTGTGTAGATTGTTTCTAATCTGCTGCTTTTGTAATCAGGCTACAATGAACATTTTTAGAAATAATTTATATCTGAATTTCTTACTATTTTCTTAGCATTTTCTCCTAAACAAGAATTATTAACTAAAATGGCCTGAATTTTTAAAGTTTCTTAATCTGTATTACAAATTATTTTTCAGGAAATTTAAAAAATCAACACTATGTGAGAATGTCCATTTTTCATAATATTCTTTTTTAAATGGGAGTTCTTATCATTAAAAACAATCTTTGCTAATTGAAGCCCTTGTCGTTTATAACTTGCTTTTCTTTAAACATTAGTGAAGTTGGATATTTTTCATAGGTTTTTTTGAGTCAATTATATTTCTTATACTGAAAATTGTCTTATATTCTTTTCTTACCTTTTTCTATTAGCCTGTTAATGCTTTTATTTCTTGATTTATAAATGCTTTCTACGTATTCATTATATTGACTTTTAATGTCATATTTTTGGCAAATATTTTCTGGTTGGTTGGTAGATTTTTAATTTATTTGTTAGGATGACACAATTTTTAATGGTATTGGTAATGTTATTTTACTATACTATAAATGAAGACTCATCCATGGTAAAAAGAGATGGAAAATCTAGACAGTATAGATCTTTGGTACATTTTAAATATGTTTGTGTGATTCACATGGCTTGGCTGTTTATGAACACATGCCTCCTAGAGCTAGAAGAGTCTTCATGAGTTGTCTCATCTCTTCCCCGTTCGTTTAGTAGAGAGATCAAGGTGAAGTAAGAGCAGGTATGTCTTTGCATGTCAAGCGTTATTTTGTGTTCTACTTTTATGGGCAAGAAAAAGCAATGTTATATTATTTTTCTGATTATGAATCTAATAAAAATCCTGATCCTGGATCACATTGCAGGCCTATTGAATCAAAAATCTCTGGAGCCAGAACTTGAAATCTGCATTTAAACAAGTGCCCTCAGTGATCTTTAAACCTTCTGATGATGTTTGAGAACTATTGGTGCTAGAGAGTTCAGATGATCCACGGTGAATTTCATCGCACAGTAATAGTCTCTTCAATTTTCTTCTCCTCAGTGCTCAAGTACTCAAATTACATGATATTAGATTGTATTCTTTATATGTTGGTTTATAAAAGTTTTTAAGTGTGTGTGTGAATCTGAAGCTAGATTTAAACTCATTCAAGGCAGAGGTGTATCACCCATTTTTTAATGAAAAAATCTTTTTAGACTGCTTTTCATAATACTATAGAAGTTGACTCATGGGGATTCAAAGTACCGAGGAAATTGAGATATCTAATAATTAAAAATTACAAGTCTATTCTTTATTAGGAAAGGGAGGCAAAGAACTTTAACGTTTTTCAAGCTTTATCCAGGATAATATAAGAGGTGCTAGTTCACCATTGTTTTTTGTAGTTGAATAGTAGTCCATGGTATACATACACCACATTTTATTAATCCACTCATGTATTGATGGGCATTTGAGTTGTTTCCACAGTTTGAGCCCATCCTTTGAAGTGAGGTATCACAAGAATGGAAAAACAAGCACCACATCTACTCGCCATCAAATTGATACTAACTGATCAACACTAAGGTGCTCACATGGTAGTAATATTCACAGGGTGCCGGTCAGGTGGGAGGGGGTTCATGGGGGTGGGTAAACTCAACTAATGGATGTGGAGTGCACTGTATGGGGGAAGGGCACACTTGTAGCCCTGGCTTGGGCGAGACAAAAGCATTATATGTAACCAAAATGTTTGTACCCCCATAATATTTTGAAATTAAAAAAATAAAAATAAAAGCTGTTCTAATTCTCTCATACTGGAAAGAAAATAAAGTTTTTCTAAGTTTGTGAGGTTTGATGGTTTTTGATTTATTGATTTTTTTGTGCTTCTGAATGATGAAACTTGACTGATACTACTCTAGTGATGTATTTTATGAAATTATCTATAGTTTTTATTTATTTTGTTCTTAATTGACAAATGAAAATTATTTATTCTTATGGCATATACCATAATGTTTTGAAATACGTATACATTGTGAAATGGCTAAGTTAAGCTGATTAATATACATATTACCTCACATATATATCATTTATTTGTGGTGAGAACATTAAAAATCTACTCTTTTAGTAATTTTCAAGGGTAATATATGTTGTTATTAACCATAGTCAACATATTACACAATAAATCTCTCGAGCATTCCAGTGATATTTTTTTAAGTATTTATAAGACATTTTAGAAGGGTCCCTTTTTTATTAAAGGGACATGAGACAATAAATTAGAATTTTTATTTAATTCAGCAAGATATCCATCGTAAGTATGCAAAAAAAATACAAAAAAATTTAGAAAGTAATTCATCAAGAATTTATTGAGAATAGTACTTAATCATAGAGAATCAAAAAAATCTTGCTTTAATCTACAGCATGCCTAGCTCTGTGTTTGGAATGATGAATCTATTACAGTGGCATGGAGCATGGTCCTTGTCCTTGAAGAACCTATTATATTTTACTGCACATAATTGTCGGCATTGTTTTGTAGGTGGTTTCATATAATTTTATTCTCTATAATTATATTTCTATTACATCTGCATTGCTCTCACCTGCTTTAATGATACTATTGCTGATTTACTTTTGTATATAATCTTATGCTCTTTTCAAAACATGTTTACATACATAGTTCTAAGGGAGTCTCAGGAACTTAGTATAATAGATAATTTATTTTAGTGTGTGCCACATACTTGACTCTGAGTCTCACAAGAATTCCATCACTGGATTGTCACAACAATGCTATGAGGTAGGCTGTGTTATGATCATCTCCTATTTACCAGGTGTGAAAACAGAGCTGAACAAAGTTAAGTTTGTTCGAGAGCCCACAGTCTGACTCAAGAGTACACGGTTTTCCTTAAGAGCTCTCAGTTTTCACCATTAAACACACTGCCTCCCCAGCAGCATAGGTAGCTGTAAAACAATTGGACAGATAAACAAATTTTTGTCAAACGACTTATATCACTTAGATAGACAGGGGCATATTTGCTGAACTTGCTCTGCAGTGCTCAGTAGGGTGAATATAAATCCTGGATGATAGTCAATGGTGACCAGGACCCCCTTTGATATCCCCAAAACCAGGCAGCATATTCTTACTCAATTAATTTTAAATCTGGAGGCCCAAACAACATATCTGCTAAATATGTAAAAAAAAAACTATAAAGCAAAAAAGTGGGAGCTTTCAACATATCTTCAAAATCAGATCAAGTTGAGAAAGCAAAAGTAATGACAAAGGAGAAATGAATAATGTAACTAAAAAAATGTAATAGCCAGATACAGAATCTTACAACCTTCAAATAGATCATGTTATTTTTTAGGTATCACTGGAGATTTACAAAAACTGATCACATACTTGGCCAAAAATGTAAAATATAAACCCTTAAAACCAAAAGTGGAGACTTTACAATCCATGTTCTCTGACACTATATAACTTAAAACTTATGAAAGGTAGTAAAAATTATACTTAGATGACATTTATAGCTTTCAGTGGCATTATTATTAGAAGAAGACTAAACACGAGGGTATTTGGTACTGATACTAAGAAATTTAAGTTCCCACAATATAAACCAGCATGTATTAACAAACATAAAATCTAAAACTTATAAAATGGAAAATAAATGAAAAAGCTAAAAAGGATAAATAAACCTGGAACCTGGTTATTTGAAAAGATTAATAAAATAACAAACTAGTGAAATCTCTCATAAGTCTGATTAAAGAAAAAAAAAAGAGCAAGTGCAAAATATAAAGAATTAGAAAGGAGAAAGGAGTCATGATCACAGATGTGGAAGACATTAAAAGACCGAGAAAAAAACTTCATGAAACTCTGTGGTAACACAACTGATAACTTGAAGGAAATGTATGTTATAGTAAATGTAAATCACTAGAATTAATCTAAAAGGAGAACATTAGTATATTAAATGCTATACAAAATATTGGAAAGGTGAATAAAAATAAACATTAAAGAAATTAATAGGACCAGATGGCTTTGTGGCTATGGTTGATCAAATCCTTAGAGATCATGCAATCTAAGTATTTAAACCTCACATATTTTATAAAGCCAGCATAATCTTAAAGCCTAATGAGGGTAGTGCAGATAAACCACTGTAGTCTATCTTATGACTATAGTGGCAAAAAATTCAAATTAAAACATAATGAAATGAAACCCAGCATTGTATTAAAAAATGCAAATTATAATATACTATACTAAATAGAATTAATTGCAGGAATACAAGAATGGTTGAAAAACAGAGAAATTATTAGCATGATTTCATATGTTGTAGGAGAAAAATCGTGTGATTTTATTAATAAAGGTAAAATCCTTAGAGAGCATTTGTTAAAATTTGCCAGGCATTGTTAACAAAAACTATGTAAAATAGGAAAAGAAAGAAATTACTTACCTATGATTAAAACCTATCGAAAACAATTAAAATTTTTTACGCTAATCATTCCGTAACTTGAAAACAAGACAACAATATCAACCCTCAACAAGAAAGTAAAATAATTTCTATAAATTTGGAAGAGATAGAATTATATTTTATTGCAGATAATATAATTACTTAGAAAACCTGGGAAATTCTAGTACTATCAAACAGAAATAAATAAGAAGAAAATGTGGTAAGTTGATTGGCTATATCATATTTCAAAGAATCGAAGATATCATATATTTTAAGATATCCCATTACTTTATGTACCATTAAGAAGGAAAAAATGTTATCAGTTATAATTAAGATATCGTCATTATAGAATACATCCCATTTTCAAAGTTGTTAAAATGTGTGTTCAGAATTGATGAAATAAGATAAATATCAAAAAAGCAATAGCCATTTGTGTATTAGCAATAACCACTTATTTGCTTAAAAAAGCTATAAAATATTTAGGAATAAATTCATCAAGAAATATACAGGACCCATATGAAAAAAATGCCATAAATTCTCATGTAAAGACATAAAAATCTAAATAAATGGATCAAGATGACCTACTTTAGATGAGAAGAGTTAAAATTATAAAAAAATCCATACTCTCAAAATTAATATATAAATTCAATACAATGCCAATGAAAAACCCTGAGTGTACTTAGGGTGGGGGATATTTGACAAGATGATTTAAAAAATCACACTGAATAGTTAATATTTAGCATAGTCAATACAATTGAGAAAACAAGAATAACGAGGAGGAATTAAGCATATGAGATAATATTATGGGGAGCCACTAGCATGGAAATTGGCAAACTGAATAGGAGCAAGAAAAATGATATTATGTTTTAAAATTCAAAGGGAAAAGATGGTTAGCTCATAAATGGTGCTGGTAAAACTGGCCCTCCACTTGGAAGAAAATAAAATTAGACTCTATCTTTGGCCATGTAAATTCCAAATAGATTAAATCATTATTTATAAAAAACAGAAAAAGAAAATGCAGAGGTGATATGTAAAAGTCAATAGTTGAAAATATTTTCAACATAAATGACAATTAAAGTGCTATTCCCTATAATATATGAGAGCTTGCACCTTGATAAAGATAAAACAAACACACCAAAGGAAAATGGACAAAGAATTTGAATAGTTAATTCATAGAGAAATAAGACCAGATGAGGCAATAAACAAATAATAAGGTGTTTGAATTTTTACTAGTCAAGGAAATGCAAATTAAAATAAAAACAAAATAATTGTTTTTATACATCAGTTTGAAAAATTTTAAAATAAGATTACACCTACTGTAGGTGGAAATTTGGGGAAAAGTATATTCTAATGCATGGCTGGAAGAATGTTCTTTTTGGGAAGCAATCTGGCAATATTTTTTAAAATAAAAAAAATATATGTATATCACTGGACTCAGCAGTTCCATTCCTGTGATTCTGGACCATAGAAACAAAAGCACTAGTATATAAGGATGTTTATTGTGGCTCTGTTTCTAGAATGACACTACTGAAAAACAAAATGAATAACATTAATAGAAGAATGGGTGAACAAACTGTGATGTATTTGTAATGTGAAGTATTATAAATCTATTAAAAGAATAAATTAGACCTACATCACCTAACGTGAAGGGATGTTATGTATTGCTAAGTGAAAAAAAAGCAAGATGTGATTTTTGCATACAACATGATATCATTTTGGTAAAATGTGTGCAAGATGTGAGTATGGAGAACTGTGAAACTAGATGTTTAACACTTGGCATCTAAATGGGAGGTGGAGGGGGGAGAAAGGAAGGATGGAGAAGGAAATAAAAAAAAGATGCAATATATGAAGACTCAATTTTGAGCAAGAACATCAGGAAAAAGAAAACAACAACACATAAACACACAAACAAAAAAACTTCATGAACTTAGAATTAAATGTCCTGACAGAAGAAAATATCAATAAAGAGTTGGAATAAGCCTAGAGTCAGACACACAAGAGAATTAAGAAAGCTACCAGAACCTCCATTTTGTGATGCTATTGAAGAGTTAAATCTAATTTCCTCGGCAGAAATTGGAGACGGATTTCAGAACTCATGCTGTGACCTTTATAAAATTTTGGTTATGTTTACTTAAATAATAAATATTTTGGAGGTCTCAAAGATTCAACTTTAAAATGTGATGATTTATCAATTTACCTATAAATTCAAAGTCTGCCTTCATCTGGTAAAATTAAACAAATGATAGAAAATTTTTCTCTCACCATTTTAATAATCATATCATGGTGAATCATATTTTATTTTGTAAATTCCTGTTGCTCTCTAGAAATGAGAGTGAATATAATTTATTGCCATTTTTCTCTATGTATCTTGCAAATAGTAGGAATTCAATAAATAATTTGTTCAACAGGATTGAATTTCACTTTTTTCCAAGACTGCTTTCCAGCTGAGATAAGTTATCAAAGGCTGATAGACAAAAATTCCTAATACCAGAGTACCTAACATTCTTCCTGATGCAGGAGATAGACTTCCAAAAGGATCTGCAAAATGCAAACTCTCAGTCACAGTGAATACTAATTTCACCTTCACTCAAGTGTGCATTTGGCCAGTAACAGGTGATTAAAGCTATCCCAGTATTACCTTGCTGATTGGAGGCACTCAGCACATTCTCACGGTTTCTAAGGCAACTGATGAAAGCATCTAAGAACTGAGGGCTCATTTAGGCCGATGCCCTCGGAAAGGTAGAATTTCTTTTCCAGCAGTCTGTAGAGGGAGACAAGGCTTATTTGTTTTAATGTTTTCCATTTCTCTGAATTTCGCAACACAAGGTGCTCAGATACCTTTTGGTAGAAGCTACTGGAAAATGTTACTAATATAAAAATATAGAGGTCAGTTTTGCCAATCCAAAAAACACTTGGTGTGATTACTGGTAAACAGGAGGTGACTCAATGAAGACTCTGTTTTCCTGTTAGCCTCACTTTTTATTTACTTCTGTAAATAAAACTGTAAACGGTAATACTGATGATGTTGGGCCAACACCTCAGTGAAGGCTTCTCTTTTACAAAAGCCATGGTGTTGGATGGGTCCCACACAGACAGACTTTTCATGCAGTTCTGCTGTTCAGGCTTGACATTCACCGTAGTGAACTGCCATTGAGATAAATTCAGTGGTTCTCTGCAATGAGCTCTTTCGGGTTACAAAACGGCCTCCAGGGACAGTCAGGGCTTGCTTCCTTCCAATGGGAAGTTAAGAGGATTCTTTTTTCTGTTTTTCAGCAACTAGGCTGAGATACAACAAGCAAATTGTTCACATACTTCTACAGTACTCCTACCCTCGGCCACAGCCTTGCTTTCTCTTTATGGACTCATTGCGCAAATGAATGAAACAAAGTGATTTTTTTCATTAACTCACTGAAATATAACATGAGCATTTCATTACCACATAAAAGTTACTACCTTTGTTCTTTTCTCTTGTAAGAGGAGTATTAAATCTCAGCTGTAAGATGTGAGAGACCATGCTTGCTGTTCTCTGATGCAAGAATAATGCTGATCACATTCCCACACATTTCCAGGGCAATGGTGGTTGCCGTTAGGACTCTCAAGGTCCTGAGTTAACTTCAAAATGGTAGTGAATTCACATATGGCATGGAATGACTCTATCTTGCAAGGCTCACACTAGAACATAAACTCTGAGGTCTTACTAGTTTGTGTCACTGTTATATCCCCTGTGCCTTTTACAGTACCTGGAACATGGGAAGGCCCTGATAGCTGTTTATTGAACGAACGAATGAATGAATGGCATGTCCTGTATTGGGAGCTGGGCCATGGTGAGATTAACATAGTATGACAACTGGGAATGGTGGGGGCTTGAACCTACCCACCAAAACAGAAATTGCAGGACAGACCCGGCTTGAAGGCTGGGGTGGGGTGGGGGGAGTCTATTTTAGCAGGAAGAACACACAATTTAGTTGTGTAGATTGATATGAAAAGTGGCAGAAATGATAACAAGCTATTATATACTTTTTGTACATTAGCATTAATCCACAGAAAATAGTACAAACTACATGGTATTATCTCCACTTTGCAATGTGAAAGTCCCTGGAGCCTTAATTACTTTCCTAATATCACATAAATAGTAAGTGGTAGAGTTGAGATTACAAATCCTGGCTGCTTTTGAAGTCCATGCTCTTTTTATAAATGTATGTGGATAATAGACATTGGATGTGAGCTTGTATTGAATAGGAGGAGGCAGGAAAGCCCAATGACCAGGTGTCCAGAATACATAAATCAGAGGTCAGAGATTTCAGAAATCTGGGTAGGCTCATAATCCCTCAGGACCAGGACAATCTTTTGAGCAGGTAGCAGGAACCCAGGCACTGGGCTGGGAATTTTGAACAAAAGGTAAGAAGAAGGCAGGACCAGTATCTCAGAGGAATTGGGTTACTGGACAGGCCACAAGGACAGTGTCTCAGGCATAGGATATATGGGTTTTCTGTTACTGAGTAACAGATTATCACAAATTTAGCAGCTTGAAATAACATGCACTTATTAGTTCACAGTTCTGTAGGTCAGAAGTCTAGACAGGCACCACTGGATTCTCTACTTAGGATCTCACAAGGCCTAAATCAAGATATTGAGCAGGCTGGGCCTTTGTTTTTAGGCTCTGGGGAAGACTGCACTTCCAGACTCGTTTAGTATATTGGTGGGATTCAAGTCCTTGTGACTGTAGGACTGAGGTCTCTGTTTTCTTGCTGGCTGTTGTCTGGGGACCATTTTCATCTCCTTTAGGCTGCTCTCAGGTCCTGGCCTGTGGTCCCCTCTACTCAGCAATGGAAAACTTCTCTTGTATCAAATCCCTCCCACACTTTTAATCTCTCTGGCTTCCCCTACTGCTACCAGCTGGATAAAAAGGGCTCATGTGATTAGAATAGTCCCCCTCAAATAATCTCCCTATTTTAAGGTAACTAATTAGTAACCTTAATTGCATTGCAAAAATCCCTTTTTCCCATGTAAAGTAACCTAGTCATGGGCATGGTATATCATCATATTCATGGTCCTGGGGAATAGGGAGGGAAACCTTGGGGTGAGGGTATCTTAGAATTCAGCCTGGCATGTGAGGAAGCCATCAGGATCAAGGTAAAGGCAACAAAAGGGATGCTGAGCTCCCGTGTGTTGAGTCTTTTAACTCCTTTTGCTTGAAGTCAATTAGATCAAACTGTGGACATAGGATGGCTGTGGCCCAATCTCCAATCTTGACCCATTCTGAGCCTCTTTCAGCAGGTGTACTGGCAAGGCAACTTAGCGGAGTGCCTAAGCTTTTACACATGTGGAACACATTCCCTTCTGACATCTTTAGCAATGGTATAAGAGATGTGTGACTACTTTTTGACACTGAGAATTTTGCTAGTGGAAGAGAGGTGTATGATAATGATGAGGGAATCTGTGTCATCTCTAGCCTTCCCTGAAACCTATGCTTGTTCATGGAAAAATATATGTTTTTGCCCAAAGGCCTATTCACCTGTTCTCAGTTGTCATTTTAGTGTTAGGAAATAGGCAGGGGACTCTTGCCTGCAGAGTGACTTTGTAACAGCCCTCACTTAACTATCAGCTGCACAACTAGGCATCTTGACACTGAAAAATGATAATTTACAAGGCCTTTGCTATTTTTATTTCTTTATGTAGCAGGAAAGAAAACTCCATTTCTTCAGAATAAATTCTCTTTCTTTAGGCAGGGAACTTTTGCCAAAGGCAACAACTAAAAATAAAATCTTCCTTTCATGTCTGTGTTTCTGGGCTTCCTCACTTAATCAGAAGATTCTACAGGGACAGTGAAGTAGATGATAATCCTAGAATATTTTAGAATCATTCAGTTCTCCAGCTGGTATAGAGGCTGCATTGTATTAAGTGTCTAGCTTACCTATTTGTAATATATGGCTTAAAAAATCCATCAGGATGAGATAATTTAATATTCTTGACAGTACTAAATGTCAGCATCAACTGTTGGGCTGAATTCAGATTTCCTTCCTCCCACCTTCAAACAAAACATGCTTTTTTTTTTTTTTTTGAGAAGACTTAAGCTCTGCATTTTCAGTCATAATCAAATGGTATAGATTTGGCTATTCAGTTCCTCAGAATAATTGCTAGACTCGTCAAATAAGCAGCTGTCCCCAATTAACCTATAAAGAATGTAGGATGCAGGGCCTGTTTCTCTGGGCAGGCAGCAAGCTAATGGGGATAGTTCTTCACACACTCCATTTGCATATCCGACAGTGAGAACATACATTGCTTTTCTCCTGGCCCTTGTGTTTAATTTCCACCAGTGAACTAATGGGGATAATAAACCTTTATTTTGCAAAACTATGTTGTTAAGAAACCAGCAACAATGCCCACATTGGGGTAATGCTTTTTGCTCACTATTTTAATATTTCATCTTTGCAAGAAGACTGTAAAGCAATGTGTCAGAAAGGCGTTTCTGGCACAATTTCTTCTGTGGGGCCTTGGTCTTCCCAAACAAATGCCACTTGGTAATGAATTTTAGTCACCAAACTGTCTCATAAGGAATGTGAAGCTTAAGAGAAAGCTACCTGATGAGACTTGCATATAATTCAGTACTTTGACTTTTAGATACTAATGCTATGTTTGAAATAAATAGGTGTTACTGATTTTAACTTTGTGTTTTGTTTTATTTTACTTTGCTTTTAACAGTTACTCTGCCAGCCCATCTTTGGGATGCCTGGCCACCCTCATTGTGATTAACGAACAATTTGCCTGCCACCTGGCCCCTCCAGGTGTGTGTGAGGCCTGTCCTCTTAGAAGGCTTGATGTGTCTTACTCTGGGCATCAGAAGGACATGCCCCCAAACTGTGCTGCTGCTATAGTGCCTTCCGAGACACACAATGGAAATCCTTTTTCTCCTCTATGAGGACAAGAAGGGACTTGGTTTTGTTGAGGATCTGGAGGATATCACTGACATATTAGTTTCCTAGGGCTACTGTAACAAGTACCACAAACTAGGTGGCTCAAAACAACAGAATTTTACTGTCTCATCATTCTGGAAACTAGAACTCTGAAGTCAGGATGTCAGCAGGACCATGTTCACTCTGAGACTCTGGTTAGAATCCATCCTTGCCTCCCCTAGCTTCTGCTGGTGATTGCCAATCCTTGGCCTTCCTAGATTTGCAGCTGCAGCACTCCAATCTCTGCCTCTGTCATCACGTGGTGTCCCTGGGTATGTGTCTTCATATGATAGTCTCCTCTCTGTGGGTCCATATTTCCCTCTTTGTATAAGGATGCAGTAATACTGGATTATGGCCCACCCTAATGACATCATCTTAACTTGACTAAAGCTTCAAAGAGCCTATTTCCAATAAGGATCAGGACTTCAATAAGGAGTTAGGACTTCAACATATCTTTTTTGGGAGACACAATTCACAAGTACCATGCACTATCTCAGAAATTGAGCTGGGGGATCCAAATCACTACATACTGTTGGGAAGAGGTGAAAACAGCAGGTCGGAGATAACCAAGAGGTTCATCAGGCCTGTTAGAACACTTCATGGGCACATGGGCCACTCAGGACCAGCACCCATCACCTTGGTATGTTCAGGGATCATCTTTGGGGATCCAGAGGCAGGCCCATAAGCCAGAGCTAGGACCCCCTGGTCTCAACCGAGAGGCCCTTTATAATAAGAACTCTTAACAAAACAGGCATAGATGGAATATATCTCAGAATTATAAAAGCCATATATGACAAACCTACGGCCAGTATCACACTAAAAGGGGAAAAATTAAAAGCATTTCCACTTAGAACTGGAAGCAGAGAAGGTTGCCCACTGTCACCACTCCTATTCAACATAGTAATGGAAGTTCTAGCCAGAATAATCAGGCAAGAGAAGAAAATCAAGGGTATCCAAATGGGGAAAGAAGAGGTCAAACTATCACTCATTGCTGACGATATGATCTTATATCTAGAAAACCACAAAGATTCTGCCAAGAAACTCCTGGAATTGATAAATAAATTCAGCAAAATCTCAGTTTACAAAATCTTTGTGTGCAAATCAGTAGCATTCATACACTCCAATAGCAGTCAAGCTGAGAACCAAATCAAAGACTCTATACCTTTCACAATAGCAACAAAGAAAATAAAATGCCTAGGAATATGTTTAACCAAGGAAATGAAAGACCTCTACAGGGAGAACTAAGAAACACTGAGGAAGAAAATTGCAGAGGATGTAAACAAATGGAAAAATATATCATGCTTATGAATTGGCGGAGTCAACATTGTTAAATGTCTGTACTACCCAAAGTGATTTACAGATTTAATGCAATCTCCATCAAAATACCCATGTCATTTTTCACAGATCTAAAAAAAAATAATTCTATGCTTCCATAAAAGATGTATGTAACCAGAAAAGATCCCAAATAGCCGAAGCAACCTTAAGCTAAAAGAACAAATTGGGAGGCATCGCTTTATCAGACTTCAAGCTATACTATAAGGCTACAGTAACCAAAACAGCATGATACTGGCACAAGAACAGACACAGAACAATATATCAGAACAGAGAACTCAGATATAAAACCATCTACCTGCAACTAACTGATCTTCAACAAAGCAGACAACATCCATTGGGGAAAAGAATCCCTACTCAATAAATGGTGCTAGGAAAATTGAATAGCCACATGTAGAAGACTGAAACAGGATCCATGCCTCTCATCACTCACAAAAATTAGCTCATGATGGGTAACAGACTTAAATCTAAGGCATCAAACTATAAGAATTCTAGAAGAATATGTTGGAAAAACTCTTCTAGATATCAGCCTAGGCAAAGAATTTATGAAGAAGACCCCAAAGGCAATCACAGCAACAGAAAAAATAAATGAATGAGACCTCATTAAATTAAAAAGTTTTTGTAAAGCCAAGGAACCACCAATAGAGCAAATAGACAACCTACAAAATGGGAGATAATATTTGCATGCTATACATCTGATAAAGAGCTGATAACTAGAATTTACAAAGAACTCAAGTAAATCAGAAAGAAAAAATCAATCAGCCCTATTAAAAAGTGGGCAAAAAATATGAACAAAAACTTTTCAAAAGAAAATAGACTAATGACCAATGACTAATAAACATATGAAAAAAATGCTCAACATTGCTGATCATCAGGGAACTACAAATCAAAACTACAATGAGATATCATCCAACACCAGTTAGTACAGCTTTTATTAAAAGGTCCCAAAACAACAGATGCTGGTGTGGATGCAGAGAGAAAGGAACACTTATAGACTATTGGTGGGACAGCAAACTAGTACAATATCTATGGAAAGTGGTAGGGAGATACCTCAAAGACCTAAAAGTAGACCTACCACTTGATCTTGCAATCCCTTTGTTAGGTATTTGCCCAAAGGAGAAAAGGTCATTTTATGAAAAAGACACTTGCACTAGAATGCTTACTGCAGCAAAATTCACAATCGTGAAGATGCCAAATCAAATCAAGTGCTCCTCAATATATGAGTGGATTAATAAAATGTGGTTATGTGTACTATGGAATACTACTCAGCCATAAAAAATGGTGAACTAATACCTTTTGTAACAATCTGGATAGAACTGGAGACTATTCTTCCAAGTGAAGTATCACAAGAATGGAAAATCAAATACCATATGTACTCATTATTAATTTGGCATTGATTGATCAACACTCGTGCACATATGGTAGTAAAACTCAATGGAAATCAAGCAGGTGAAAGAGGGGAGAAAGGGATGGGTAAATACACACCTAATGGCTACAATGCACATTTTCAGGGTGATGAGCACATTTATAACTTTCACTCAAACAAAAGCAATTCATACAACTAAAATGTTTGCACCCCTGCAACATTCTGAAATTAATAAAAAATTATGCTTTATACCTTAGATATAGACAATAAAAATTTTTTAAAGAAGTGTTCTAATTTGACTCATGGATTAAATATGTTAACTATCTGAGGATACAAAGTATAATTTTTTATTTTCAGCATTTCCACTTCATTATTTATTTGATTTAATTGCTTTTGTCTATTTTCATGCTAGTATTTTTCCTTAGAGTGATCTTATTTCATCTTCGAGGATGACACAGTGGAGAACTTATTGGAAGTTCTGTTTTTATGGACGGAGCTTGTTGATTAGTGGTAGACTTGACTATAAAGTGATTGAATTGGGATTTAGCAATTTTATTGGGTAAATCCCAAAGTCCAGTATCTATGTTTCTTTACTTATTGGGCTGGTCTGTTTCTTCAGATTTGAATTCACTTTCCTGATTTGTAGCCTCTTCATTTGAGAGGCAAAGAGTCTCATCATTTAGCATGCAGATTTTCACTTAATCCCCTTATTTTTAATATGCTGCCTCCTGCCTGTTCTGCTTTCTTTGTCCAGAGCCTTGGGTTCAGTCTTCTACTTGATTAAGGAGAAAAAGAGAAATGGCTTATTATGGCAAGTGAGGTATCTGGAGATCTAACTGCTCCTTATAGAGACTTTCAAGAATCTTTCTGCCTTAAGTCTTACACCTCACCCATTGCCTTTAGGTATCTGGTACCTCAATTCTTGAGACTTTCAGGGTTTCTGTGGCATAAAGGCACGTACAATGAATGTGATTGCTTTTTTCCGTTTAGAGTGATGAAATTCTGTCTCTCTTTGCTTGCATTCAATTTTCTCCACCTGGATTAGCACTCCTCCTTCTGATTTTCAGATTACAACATTTTATGGAAAATTTTTATTTCCTGTACTTTTTATTTATGACTTTAAGAAACTGTATTACTATCATTTTAGAGGTGTTTTCAGAAGTAAAGTTGATGAAAGACTATTTTAAAAACCCACATCTAAGTTCTATAGGCCACAGTTTCCTCATCTATAAAAGAAAATGGGTTAGACTATTTTTCCAAATACTGTTTCCAAATGCTGTTTAATATACCAGTAGGCTTACTCCTTCAGAATCACCAGGGGAGCTTAATAGAGCAGATTACCAACTCCTACCCATTGGGAAATCTAGGTATGTAGCATGAGGCCTAAGCCTCCAATTGTGAAAGAGCTTTCCAGGTGTTTTGATGGCAACAGGACTGAGGAAATACTAGACCAGTTGCCCATAATCTTCCAGGTCTGAGTGTTTGTGATGTGTTCCCTTTGGATCCTGTCTCTGTTCCCTGGCTAAAGTGTAAAGTACTCTAATTTCCATTGACCTTTGGGAATAAGGGGAAGTTCCTCTGGTTCCACAGCCTTTTGAAAATTCTGGTTTACGCACATCAAGGGCACCAACTTAACACAAACTGTGGCTCCTTTCTAACTTCTCTAGATTTCACAATTTCATTCTTTATTTATCTGATTTTTTTAGTTTTGACTCTTCCAGGGACTCCTCTTATTTTATGCCCTCTAAAAATCAACATAGGTAAGTATCCATGTACACAACCAGGACAGAGGCCTTCTGTCCTCACTGGGGCTTTCTGAAGGAGCAGGAGGCTGGTCCTTGCAGAGGTGGACCATAGGAGACTACCCACCAAGATCCAGAATTCAGACACACTGTCATCTATGCAGAAAAGTGAGTGCTTATAATGCTTCTTTGAAGTGTTTAGTCAAAGATGGTACCATTGTTCCAATAATAAACTTGGCTCTCCCCACTTCCCATAGAAGGTCTTTGTTTAGACTTTTTAGGCAAACAAAGGGCATATTTATTCCAATTGGATACATCTGGATGTTTGAATGTTTCCAGGCATAGTGTCTACCCTTAGCCTTGCGTACAGAATGCTTAATAAATATTTGTGAATGTAAGAACCAGTATCTAAATAGTTAATTGATAGAAATCCAACTTGTTTCTCATCAGCTCAGTTCCTGGAAAGTCAAACCCAGAACTTTGGCTTATTGGCAATCAGTACTTTTTCAAATATTATCTTGTGTCAGAGAGTTTAATGAAGAGATCTTTATAGGCATTAAAATTCCTTCTGCTGATATCACATCTTGCCCTGATCTCTTCTGCAGTCTATCTTAAGGGTGGAGAAAAGCAGACAGTGATTAATGTTAGTGATACTTAGCCAACATCTTATTAATGAGTAGTCAGTTCCTACATATTCACTGAGTACCTCCTCTGTTCCCAGCCCTGTCTACGTGGTATAAGAGATAAAGAAGTAAAAGAATTTGGACCTTTCCTTGATAGAATTTACAATCTAGCCAGATATATTTATAATTAGGGAGTTTATAAGTTCTGTGCTTTCTCCTCCTCTCTCCTCCCTTTCTGTTTACTCTGACACTCCCATTTGCTTCCCTGACTATCTTCCCTTCCCTGTCACTCATGATTCACCACTGCAGGCTTGCCTAGCAGTATAACCAGTTCAAACCCATGTCTGTCACTTGTCAAATCTGTGACTTTAGGGAAAATCAGTCTAACTCTAGGAGCCTCGGTTTCTTTATCCTTAAAACTGAGATAATAATGCACGTATATGTTATATGGTAAACATACCTTACATGTTTATTAGAAATAATTTATACAAGTTATATCAAGTGTTGTGTTCATGGCAGATGTTTAATAATTTTAACTAGAGGTACAGCTACCATTAATGTTAAATTTTAGCTAAAGCAGCAACTAGTGGAGAATGGCTCAAATGCCAGGAAGTGCCTGTGAAATGTTATTAGGGCAACAGAACATTTGTGTCTGGTTACAACATTTAGGTTACTCATGTCCATACCATTATTTTTATTAACTAATACCATCACTTACAGTCACTGCTGCCTTCACCTCCCATTTCTCACACCAAAAAGAGAAGAATTATGAAATAATGGGTCTCTGCTCAGATCTTAGTAATCCAGGAAGTAAGTCAGACTTTATTTATTTGTTCAGCAAATATTTACTGAGTCTAGCCTCAAGGCTGAACATGAAAGAGAGCAGAACATGGAGGAACTAGAAGGCATTGGGTGTGGCTAAGCTGGGGTAGAAAGTGAAAAGAAATAGGCTGGAGAGTTAGGCAGGACCAGATCATGGGGCTTTCTGGGCCACATTCTGAATTTGGATTTTATGATAGAAGCAACATATAGGAGAAGATTTGCACTCCCGCCTTTTTGTTTGAAAGAATGATTACTCTGGCTGTAGGTGGAAAATGGATTCGGGGAGGCAAGACAGGGGGAGCAGTTGGGTGCTGTTGCTGAAATCCAGGCAAGAGATGATAGTTGTCTTTATCTGAGGAGGATGGAGAAAGTTGGAAGAGCTTTGAAGTTATTTAGGATTTAGGAGATACAAGCCCATGATCCCTGGTACTTGCTGAGACCAAATGTTTTCAGACTTAAGAATCTTAGAAAGGTAATATGATGTATATAAAATATATTATGTAATACCCTTATGGAGGTCTGGGCAATAATCAAGACAACAATATTTACACAATAAGACATACACATATTCACAATAAATGAGATGTATCAAGACTATTAATAATCCTCAATCAGTTCAGAGTAGTTTTGGTGCATGGTGAGTTATGGAAACTCCTTGTGCTTTTAGAGGTTTTTGTTTTGCAATTGTGCATAAGTATTAACAATTAATTATGTAAGGTTGTTGGAATAGGCAAAAGGGTGAATTAAGGTTAATATTTGGGTTTTTGTTTGGGGAGTTAGGTGGATGGTGGTACCATTCTGAGAGAGTGGGACAAAGCAGGAAATGCACATTTGTGGCCATGAAGATGGGTTAAGTTGAGGGAATGAGCTAGTAGTATTTATGGAACAGTTAAGTAGACATCAAGTAGCAACATTTCAAGAACACAAGAATGATCATCAGTGCTCAAAGGTGGAGCAAGAACATAAAATATGAATACTTACTTGTTTGTTGGGTTTAGCAATGAAAGGGCTGCTGGTGGCCTTGGAAAGACATCAATGGTGTGACAGGAAAAAGAAACCCAAATGTAATGGACTGGGGAGTACGAGAAAGGTAAGAAAACAGCATGAGCAAATGGAGATAAATCTTTTAAATTTATTGCATTTTTATTTGTCTTGCTGGTCAAAATGAGATTCCTCTTGCATGTCAATGAGCTCTAGAGTTTGTAAATAGTTATAAAAAGTATAAAAAGATATATAAGTTATATTCCTTTCTTTTAACAATCTGGTGCAGAAGACAAACTAAGAAAAAAAAATTCTACCACATGATTAAATCTCTCAAAAGAAGTGTTTTAAAAAATTTTTAAACCAGGAGTAAACATATAAATTCCTGTGGAATTTTTCATAATACACCCAGGCTCTATCCTGGAACATTTTGATCAATTAGATCGCAGGTAGAGTCAAGGGTCTGCATATTGGATAAATTTTAAGGTGATTATGGTAAGAAGAGATGAATCAGGACTAGGTATATAAATTTAGGAAATAGCCATAAAGAGGTGAGAATTTAAATCATAAGAGAGAGGGAGAGTGTGGAGAAGAGACTGAGGAAAACAGAGCAGAACTTATATTTTTCCTGTTTTTTGTAAAAGAAGAAGTGGGAGGGGGATATGGAAATAAAGACCATCTAAGGCTTAGTTGGGTATGGTAGCATGCTACAGACCCAGCTACTGGAGAGGCTGAGATGGGTGGATCTGTTGAGTCCAGGAGTTCTAGGCTGCAGAGCACAATGATTTTGCCTGTGAATAGCCACTGCCCTCTCACCTGGGCAACATACTGAGATTCTGTCACTTAAAAAAATGCTTTTTTAATTAAAAAAAGAGTGTATATAAGACCCTGGGAACTACAAAGTGCCATGCAAATATGAGGCAGCATTAGAGAGAAGGGCTTTGCAAAAGATTGAACTTTGGGAGGATTATTTAAAAAAATAGCTTCCACTGTTTTGTTCCACTGATTACAAAAATGTTATAGAGAAGTTTGATGAAGAAAACAAAAATCTTTTGTAGTCCCACATCTAATGACAGCTACTGCTTATTTTATTTTATTTTTTTAGTGGGTATCCTTCCTGTGTTTTGGCAAACATTTTTGAAACCCTTGATAGAAAGAGTAACCATTTATTTGGGTTGACATTCGTTTCAGTCCAAAAATATACTTTACACATAAAATTCAGGATGAACTGATTGTTTTTGAATATTAACTCAAGGTAAGATGACTTTCGAATCTTTCTGGTATAGCTACAGCTATTCTGAAAAGTTTAGTGGAAAGTATAGACCAGGGGCTGGCAAACTAAACCCTTGGGCCAAATCCAGCTCACTGCTTGTTTAGTAAGCAGAGTTGTATTAGAACACAAGCCACATCCACTTGTTTATGTAATGTCTATGGCTGCTTTCCTGCTACAACTCCAGAGTTGAGTAATTGTGACAGAGACTATCTGACTCATAAAGACTAAAATATTTATGATATGGCCCTTTACATAAAATGTTTGCTGATGCCTGATAAAACCAATGTTTCCAAATTACGTTCCATGACACATTAGTTTCCCATGAAATGTTAATAAACATTCTTGAACAAGAGCCCTGTGTTCAAATAAATTTGGAAAATGCGGGATTAAACAAAGTTAACCAGGGTTCTTTCCAGTTTAACATCTGATAACATTTAATATGTTCATTGATAATCAATAAGAGCAGTGCATATTATGTATAGCCTGCCTCCAAATTATTGGGTCACGGAATTCTTTTTTTCCTAGGGACATCTATTAACGTCATATAGTTTGGAAAATCTCAAATTAGTCTGTTTGGTAGGCTTTGCCAAGGTTATAAAATGGCATAAATTTGAGGCTGTGGTGTTTTAATTCTAGGATGTCTGTATAGAAAGCCTGTTTGGTTCCAAAGAGGAGAAAACTATTCTCTGTTGGTGAATCACCTAAGCTATATTTGTGGCCTGACCTCTGTGAAGGAAATTTTAGCTTGAAGCAAAATTCCCATGAGGTGCTATCCAGAAACAGAGGTAGGAGGTAGATGTATAAGGCCTGTAGGGTGGTCATAGGAGTAAATGAAGCATTCACCTTTCTGAATGTTTTATGACAGAATTTTGGAATAGAATATTTGGAGCATTGTTTCAAGAGCCATGCTGTGACTTTCATGGATACTGGGCACTTTTGCCTTTGTGAAACCCTTTCTTCATGGAAAAAAATTGTGAAAATTGTATTTTATGACTGCATTGATATAGAGACAAGTATAATCCAGCCTGGATATATTCTTTTTTTCTTCTTATTCAAAAGATATTAAAATTAAAGCATTTCACGGCCTCTGAAAATACCATGGGCCCTAGACACTGCCTACTGTGCCTACCGGGCGAGTCAGCCCTGAGAATTGCTGAGGCATAATATCACCCCTGCCAGACTAGGACCTTCTTTAGGGTTTGTGCTTTGTACTCTCCTTCTACCTCAGCCACTTAAAATCTCTAGTATATAGTATTGGTTCAGTAATATCTGTTGAATGAATGAATGATTAATTTCGAGATTCTCAAAGACCTCCTTAGAGGACAAAAAAGAATAGCTGCACTAGAAGATATTGAGGTTTCTTCGAAAGATCTAATCAAATTGACACAAATTATTAAAAATAGGTAAGACTATCAGCATGTGATAGAAAGAACTCTTGAAGTCAGGTTGCTAAGTAACAGTGTAGCAAGTCATTTCATAAATTTGGGACTCCATTTTTCTTAATTAGTAAGAAAAATAGTAATTAAAATGAGGAGGTTCTATACATATTTCTCATCAGAAGCCAAGGCAAATAGCAACATTTTTTATAATTTTTATAAGGTTATGAAATAACTTACAAGTTTTAAAAGCAGTCCCAGTGGTAAATTTCCCAAGTTCGTTTAAAAATTAAACTTTCTTGAAAATGTTAATCATGGCAGATATGGTTACAAACTACATAATATGCTTTCAAAGGACAGTGCATGAACTCCTTCTAAGAGCAAAATAAATCAGAAAGTTCTTAAAATTCAATAAGAATCGTAATAAGCCACCTAACTCAATTTTCTTCCAACATAGGCCTCTTCTTAGAGAATATTCTTACCTGTTTTTTGTCATATCTTACTTGAAAGCTGTAATGCCCTGACCACAGCGTTTTGCTTTTACCAGGAATTTTGTCTAATCCAACATACAATTAGTAGAAAAGAAGGGGTACTATTAATATACCACACAGTCAGTGATACCCACATAAGATCATATGAGTAGAACCTTTTAAAAAACAACTTAACAAAACAAATATGAAGACTGCTATCCATTTGCTATTAAATCAGAGATGAGAGGTACTATTATATCTGGTACTAGTTTCCAATTGAATGAAAACAACCCATCACCGCAAAGGAGGGAGGTTGGGCTAGTCACTTCTAAAGTATAGAAATTTCTATCATTTTCTCTAATGGAATAATACATAACTCAGGGAAAGGCCAGGCAGCACACTTCTGAAATATAAAAATGGATACCTGTGTTATGATTTTCATCTCACGTGTGGGCAGAGTGGAAAAACTGAAATTTGTTTAGTTTGTTCCACAGATCGTTCTCCTTTCTTTGCAGTCAGTGCTGCTCTTTACTTTGAAGAGAAGAGTTGTGTGGGCTGACAGTGAAGGGTCCCAGTACCCTCACCCCCCTCTGCCATTTCCCTCTGCCCTGGATAAAGGAAGAAGGCAGATTTATCATCAGGAATTGACTGTTGCTGGCGGGGGGCATTTTACCTTCTGTCCCGCAAATGTCATTTCATAGAGGAGCCCTCTCTGGCATGGACATAATATATTTTGGATATTCCAGGAGGGAAGTGTGGATTTTACATATTCTGTTCCACTGTCAGGTGTATGTACTGATTTTGGGTTAGGGGTAGAAGATCCACGTACCTCCAAAAGGTCTCTAAGCACCGTCGTGTGTCTTTGGGTGCTAACCACGCCTTGGGGCCATGAAAGATTTGGGAAGGGGTAGCATTCACCTGAGATCTAGGACATTTTACGAAAGAATTTTTTCATACATGTGATTCTAAACTGCATAATCTTGAACAGGTTTACCATCCCAATTTTCAATGGACTTTACTGGCGTAGTCCACTTCATGAACACTCCAGGTGATTTTGCTTTGAATTGCTCAAAAGAAGCTTATTGAAATACGTTCTTAATGTAGAAAATGACGCTGGATAAGAATAGCTGTCCTAAATGGATCCTTGACCCTGTAATCAAGATTATTTGTGATTTTATTTTTTTCCTCTTGAGTCAACAGCTTGTATTTTGTCATGGAAAAAATGAGAATAATTAGAATGTTTTCTAGATTAGATACCTGGTATCGGAATACAGAAGATGCCTGTTCTGGCAGACTGATTGTTTTTCCAATACCAAGTACTGGTTTACAATTCCCACCTTCCCCGGTGCCGGGTTGCTTTGCCTGAAAACTCCCATCTGGGGAACTTTGAAGCACCTTTCAATATAACTATGTCACATGGGGCCATGCTCTGTTTCAAAGGTCAGTGTATAATGAGACAGGAAGAACCAACTTCTAGGAAGGCATAAAGTCCTTCTAGGGCTGTATTTGAATGATTCTCAAACTGATATTCTGAAGGGAAACTACCATGTCCTTCTGTTCCTTTTCCTGAATTTGGTCATCCTACAGGTTAAGGCCCTGACTTGGCTCTGGAGTCTCCAGAATATAGTTGGCTTTAAGGATACAGCTACCCTGGAGGGTGTCTGGATGAGGCTTCAGTGATTGTACCTTTTACTCTGTGGTCCATTTCTGATGGTCTGGTATATTTTTAGAAGAATGCTGAACATAGACTAACCATGGAGATTTTAATTTATTGGCCACTATATGCATGAAACTTTTTAAAGGCTGATGAAAATGTTTGAGAGCTGAAAAAGAAATCATAGGCTACAAAATAAGAGAAATAATCTCAAAATGAAATAGTTTCAAAAACAAAATTATAAAGATCCCTTTGCGGTTTCAAGAAATATTTAGGATGAGATGTGGATGTGTATTAATGTGTTTGGTATGTTGTGGGGTAGAATATGAGTAGGATTTGCACACCATCAAATCGTTATTAATCCATCAACACTTATGTGCACATATAGTAGTAACATTCATCAGGTGTCAGGCAGGTGGGAGGGGGGAGGAGGGGAAGGGTGTATTCACACCTAATGGGTGCGATGAGCATCGTCTGGGGAATGGACATGCTTGAAACTCTCACTCGGGCAGCGCAAAGGCAATATATGTAACCTAAACATTTGTACCTCTGTAGTATGCTCAAATAAAAAAAAAAGAATATAAGTAGGAAGGGCTGGACTTATGAAACTCTAACCATGGCCCTAGGGCTGGGCATATTGAGGGCAAGCAATAGATAGTTCTTGGTTTTAAGCAAATTCTTTTTTATTGTTGTTGTTAAAAGTTTACTGTTTCTGGGTTTGCCCCTTAGTGAGAGATGCTAGTGTTGGATTAGATATAAAAGTTTAATTTCCAATGACAGCAACTTGGCCATGTCTCGACCTTCCCACTCCTGTTAGACTGGGTGTGGCAAGTCTAGCTGAACCTGCTTCTTTTATTAAGAGGATTGGTCTGGGAGACCTCAGAGAAGAATTTTGGCAAAACAAAAATGCTGATTTTAATCCTGGTAGCAATTGCCGGGCTCTCAACAACTCTTTGTGTGGGCTCTCTTTTTCCCCTTTTAAAACTTGCAATTAACCCTGGGTAAGGAGTCTTTTTATTGAAATTTAGTTGAGGGACCCATAATTTAAATGTACATCGGGAAACAGCAGAGACAGAAACTAGGAGTTTTGCCAGACACCTGGGAACAGCTCTGTATTATCACAGAGTCTTCAAGTTGGAAGGGGCTTTCAAAATCTTCCTCCTCAGCCCCACATTCTACAGATGAAGGACGGAGGGAGGGCCCAGATGGCAAGTAACTTATTCAAGGTCTTAGAGGTGATTTGTGGCAGAAGAGGGATTAGCAAGTAGGCTCCTGACCTTTTCTCTTACTCCGTGCTGACCGAGAGTGGAAGAAACAATAAAGTCCACTTTGGTGTGGAAATGCTCTCTACTAAGATGAGAGGAGAATGAATCATTGGAATTTTTTTTTTAAACAGTGATTCAGAGCAAACTGCATAGAGTATGCAAGATACCAGGAGACAATTGAGTCCCAGGGGCTGACAGTTTACATCTTAACTGTTTATCAAGTGTAGATAGGCACAGAGCCTTTAAGTTTTGTCTATTTAATAATCATGTTTGATCTTAAAACCTCCCCAGCCATGCCATGCTATATCGTGTGCCTTATGATTTGTGAAGTCTCCACTTATTAGAATGGTGGAATCCTGCTGCATATAGACAAGAGCTGGTAAATTGTTTGCTTTGGGAATCCCCAAGGTGAATTCCACTCATTTTTACTCATTGCTAATAGGAATAATGATGGCTGATGCTATAATGCTAGTCTAGAAATGAAAAGCATTTCATATTATTATGAAATATTATCCTATGCTGTTTTCCTAAATTTAATTTTAATTTTTTTGTTTTAGTTTTCCAGTAACAAAAGTCAAGAGTGAGTAGACCCTCAAAACTCTTCTCTTAAGGACAAAATGGTTACTAATGAAATACATTTTAATTTTAGAATTCTCAATAAAGAGTTTTAATACATGGCTTTCAGGTCACTGGTCATTTCATGATGTGGAAAGTTTGAATGTTAATATTTTATTGGCTGTTTGGTTCCAATGGTTCTGCACTTTTCCCATTAAGTGTTAAATTGATCTGAATGCTGTACTTTTGCCTTTTCCTAAAATGTGTCTTTAGAGTTCAGGGATGGAAAGCTCAGAAATTCTCTATGGAGACATGATTTTGCTTTTAAGCCACACCTGCTATTTAGGCAAGGAAAATATAATTCAATGGTGGTAGATGTAACTCAGGGCTAACAATCTGCATTTCAGAGACGTTACTTCCAAGATATTGACAAAATGCCTTCAAACTCCTGAGCTAAGCATGAGAAGATGGATTTCCTGAGAGGCAGAGTGTTTTCTTAAAAAAGCTCCATAACAAACCCAAGTTATCTTTTACAGACTGGAAGATAACAGTTTAACCAAGATAAAAGGCTGTAACTGGTTATTAATCTACAGCAGCCATTACTTTTGCACCAGGGCATGATTTTTCCACTAGCCCAAGCCTGTTCTAGGGAACTATCTGATTTCTTTCCATTGGATGAAAACACAGGACTATTTTCACCAGTGTAATGACGCTTCCTTTTTAACAAACAGCTGAGCTAAAGCCCTTGTTTTTTTTGTTTTGTTTTTTTTTTTTTGGTGTTTTTTTATACTCTTATCTCCGTGTAACTTTGCTTTTATGGCACAATGAATGACACGGTTGTCCTCTTTTTTGTGTTTTTAAAAATCAAACTCTTTTGAACTTGCTAGGAACTATCTACATTTTAATTTACTTCATAAACAACTGAAATAATAAAATTACTATCTTTCTGTTCTTGAGAGACTTTGAGGCCTTTTTAAAAAAGCACTTATTTTCTCTCTGTGACCTCAATTTCAATTTCTTCATTCAGAAAATGGTAATAACAATAACATTATTTCAAAGAGTTATTTGTAGGATTGAATGAAATAACATGTGTCTGACAAAGTATATGTTAGTTTTACCTTTTCTACATTTGAATGAAACAATTTACTCAACTGAAACACATTTTTACAATTCCTTTTCATTTCCCATGCAATGGAAAATAAACTAAAAATTCCATGAGGTTCATTTATGAAGCAATAAAAGAAAGTTAGTCATCAAATAAAAGAAAATGGTAAAACAAAGGGACTTACTTATTCAAACTGTTTACAGTCTTGCCAATAAAGATAAAGGTGATTTGACAGAACACAGATATTAAAGCAATAAAACCTTTCAGTTTCCATTTGCACCCAAGATTAAACTCCACCTAGATGAGATGTGGAATAGAGTGAATCAAATTTACCTGTTAATGCACAATTTGAGCAAGAGACTTTTAATTTTTCTTTCCTGAAGTTTGCTGATTTCCCCAGAACATTTACTGTCCTTCGGAACAAGCAGGCTCCTATGGTAACCAGTCAACTAAATGGACCTCGTTGCCAGGAAAGGTACGTGAAACAAAACCAAAACAAGGCAGATAGGAAGACAGGGGCTTCCCCCGTGGTTGAATTGAGAGTTGTCAGGGGAAACATAAAAAAACAATTATAAAACAGCTCAGTGCAGTGTTTTATTATTGATCGTGATAATGATAGTAGTAAAATATGGATTAATGTGGTAAAAGCAACATCCTTTTTTCCCCTTTTTTAGTTCTTTGGTTTTGATTATGTGAGCTGAGCACAGATTTCTATGACACTGTTCAATAACTAGCATCTATTGATAAACAACTATTTGCCACGAATTTTACATTTATGTAAAAAAAAATCTTTATGTCCACCTTTAAAGAATATTGTTACATTGGTTTTATAATTTCTTCCAAACTTGGTTTGATTATGAGTCATCCCTGACGATCCACTTAGGTCCCTCAGTCATATGATCCAATGAAATTCCCTTTATCGTTCTTAGAACATTTGTAATTAGGCAAGTAACAGTCAGATAATACTTAGAGTTTAATGTTCACGTTCTCTGCTGGCTTGTAGAGTGAGGCAGGGACCATGCCTTGGTCACTGGCCCATTCCTAGAGCCTAGCATGGTACTTGGCATGCGGTGGAAACTCAGTAGACACCCATGGAAAAGCTGACGTATAAGAAGACCACGGCTCAGGGAAGTGACTTTTGCTCAGTTACACACAACCACTGGAAGCTCAGCCAGGGGCCTTTCACTAAACATTCTGCCTGGGACGTTATTTTTGTCCTAAGAACTCAGAGCACATAAACATCTTGTACTCACATGTAAGCACTCACATTTCAGTAATCTAAAAGGGAGGAATACTATTTTTCTTCCATTTTACAGATGCAAACAAAAGTTCAGTGTCTCGCCTAAAGTCACACATGTTCTATAATAATAATAAGTCAATGATAATAATAACAGTAATGACTTACAAAAATATGGCAGGGCCGGACTCCCAAATTCCGGTTGTGTTCTCTTTAGACAAAGGTTCTCCGAACTTTTCTTTGCCACATTTGACTGATTTAAAACAAACAAACAAAAAAACCTTTTTAGTCAACTTCTACCATAATTGTTTATATATCTGTCAATTTTTTTTTCATTTTTCCACTTGACAATGAGCTGTTTGAGGGCAGCAACTTTATATTTTCTCTGTTTTCTCAGCTTAGATCCTAGCACTTAAATGACAATTCAATAAATACATGTTAAATGAATCATGTTGGCGACATCCTTATGACTGTGTGTGACGGTTGGCATCTTTCTTCTACTTATATCTGTCAGATGTACAGATATTACCAGGTTATGCTGTGGTAACAACTCTAAAATTTCAGGTCATTTCCCATTTATGGTGACAGGGAGAGCTTTGCTTATTACTGTCACATAGGGACTAGGGCTGAAAGAGACTCTGTTGTCTCTTGGCCCTGCCATGTAATCACCAAGCTCCAGGGTTTGCCATGGCAGGGGGTGAGAACGAGCTGGTGAGTCAAGCATAAGACATGGACGCCACAGTCCAGAATGTCACTCATATTTCTTTGGGCAGAACTAGTCGCATGGCAGCATCTAACTGCAAGGGGGCATGAAAGTGTCTGACCAAAAGAGAATAAGATATTGGTGGACATTAATCATGCCTATCACCCATCCATCATCTATGACCTCAGACTTTGTGAAAGAAGTAAGGCAGATGGCAAATAAGAGGCCAAAGGCAGCTGGGTGTGGTGGCTCATGCCTGTAATCCTACCACTCTGGGAGGCCAAGGCAGGAGGATTGCTTGAGGGCAGGAGTTTCAGACCAGCCTGAGCAAGAGTGAGACCCTGTCTCTACTAAAAATAGAAAAATTAGCCAGGCATGGTGGTGCGTACCTGTAGTCCCAGCTACTTGGGAGGCTGAGGCAGGAGGATCTCTTAAGCCCAGTAGTTTGAGGTTGTAGTGAGCTAGGCTGATGCCACTGTACTCTAGCCAGGGCAACAGAGTGAGACTCTGTCTCAAATAAATAAAGAGGCCAAAGCAAAGAAAAAAACATCCAGGAATAAAAAGAGAGGGATGGTGGATGGTGAACAGGAGTGAGCGAAAGCTCAGCGGCAGGGCTGTTCTGGCGAGGTTAGCTCTTGTTTCAAGGGAGCACTAAAGCCCTTGAAGAAACCAGTCTTGTCTTCTCGATGCCTCTGTATTGATCACACACATGCACTCAACGTGCACTCCTTTACCACTGAAGGTCATGCTTCGTTGATGTTGTTATACCATTGTGGGTCATAGTTCCTTGGGCATGACAATCATTAAGGTTTCCTGGATGTCTCTCAAGCATGAAGTATAGGAGTATGAAGATTCCTGCCTTCATCTTGAGGTAGGTGTGACAAAGAAACAGAACTAAGGGACGGAGGTGTCTCTGACCCTGGAATGAGTTATTATTCCCTTCCTCATCTTCCTCTGTCACTGCTTAAAGTCTCTAAATAGATTCCTTCCCTGCTGGGGTTAACCATCACAAAGGAAACAGTTCTGGGTATCTTATTTGTGGTTGTATTCTCCGACTCTGTAAGCACTGGGCACATAGGTGGTATTCAGTGTTTATAAATGTTTGTTCATCAGTGGCTTGAAAGGGATAACTTAGAGGGATGAGCTACAACACTTGTCATTAAAGGTTCATTTCCCAAGTGGGCCCTTTGGGGAACTGCAGAACTACTGAAGTTACCATTCATCTGATTAGTTGTGCTGTAGGCAAGTTAAGCAGGGAGGCTGTTTTTAAAGTTTGGGTTGGTCCTTGGCAAGTTCTGCTCAGTCATTTTCTTTCTAGTTGATAGTTTGGAAGTCCCAGCAGTATAGCTTGTGGCTGGCAGTCAATTAGTTGTGAATTTATTTTTAATCTTCAGCAAATGTCCCTGGTGAACACACATAGGCTGCATGATAATTACCATCAACTACTATCTCTTCAGCTCCCCTGTGTGCTGGACAAAGTACTATGCAAAACAGACAAAATATAGTTTTAGCATAAAAGATCTGACAGAGCAAATAAGGATTATTAACTTTTTGCTATGTTTTAAAAAATAATTATTTTGTGTGGAGGAGTGATTTTCTTATTAGCTGATAAAATGCTTCACAGAGGGCAAGTTTTAAAGAAGATTATGAAAGAAAGAGGAACAATGATAGAGCATACAAATACTAAAATGGGTCCTTTGATAACTGTATGAGTTTAATAATCAGCAAATAATATTACTAGGTGGTGATGTTAGTTTGTTGAGGAAAAAATAAGAGGAACATTTTTTATTATGTACTGGTACTTTTGTCTGCTCATGTAACTGTCCTACCACTTTAGAATAAATGTCAGAATGTATTTTATAGCCAATGTGTAATTCTAAGGCTGTTTGATTCATTAAGGAATAAAGAAAAAGAATAGTATCTATGTTTGTTATGTATGGAAACCATTTCTTCATTCCCCAATCAGGAAAAAACATCACTTGATTCTAAAAAAACCTTTGAAAACATATTTCCATTTGATTGAAGTTAACATTTTGGTGGCACTGTGAAGTGATGTTCTTCAATTTAACTTTCGAGAAAACTCACTTTAATTAATTTCTAATTTTTGAATAGAGGATTATTTTTTCATCCTTCAGGGCACCTGTTTGGTTATTTTGTATATAGATATCAAATAATTTACCACCTGATGAGAATGATGAACTCTGGAAATTCTTATGATTATTGTAATCTGCCTTTACAGACTAAAAAATATTTCTTAAACAAAAATATCTGGGAAACATTAATCATTAGTAAAAAAGCAAGTTGCTTAAAGAAAAAAACCCACCGCACTAACATTGGGCTAAATCATTACCATTTCTCCCCTTACCCCTAAAAATAAGAGCTCACTTCTGCCAAATGTACCCCATGAAGAATAGGTGATCCTGAGGTTGGCTTCACGGACAATTTCAAATTCCAGAAAAGCCACAAAATTAAGACAGGACAGAGTTACTACAAAGCCCTAAAAGGAGAAGAAAGAGATGAATAAACCATTTCTCCCTACTCAAGGGCATAATAAAGAAATATTTAGACTCACTAGAATCTTCCATTTTCTATACATTTTAAATAAGAAACTTTGAGGTGTACTTTTTCATGTGCATTTGTGTTGAGATTTGATGCAGAACACAACGTTCTGTTATTTCTGAATGTAACTAAAAGGAGAAAGAAAAAGATCTGTTTAGAACAAAATAAAGAACATAACCCAAAGCCACACAAAGACAAGTGTGTGTGAATGTGAGAAGCTTTGAACTTTTTCCTTAAAATTAGGCTTATGAAAGCTGAGAGTCAGCTGCTCTGCTTGAGGGAGCAGTGTCCTTGTTCTGGTATGTGACTCTGAGGTCAGCTTCTCCAATTCATAAACGCGGGGTCTTTCCAGCAGCCTCCAATTTTCCTCACCCTTCGGGAGGTGGCGTAACACCCACAGGTGGGGGCTGGGGCAGTGGAAAGGCCCAGAGTTTTGGAGTCCATCCGGCCTCCTGATAAGTTGGACTCTTTACTATTTGTCACCATGTGACCTTGGGTCAGTGTTATCGGCTCTCTGAGACCCAATATCCTTATTTGTAAAATAGAAATAATAATACCTTCCTTGTAGAAGTTACACGAGGAATAAATGAAACAATATATAATCTATTTCTAGTAGAATGACTCAATATCTTGTTTTGGCACAATGTGGATGTGATCAGTTGTGAGTTCTGTTTGCTACTTTTTTCATTCATTTACTTACTTATTTGAAAAATATGAGTTGGGCCCCTGCTATGTGCTAGACTCTGAGTCTACAAGTATGGGTTAGGTAGACACAGTCCCTGCCCTTTTTGAACTACAGAATCGTGGAGACAAATGACAGGTGAACAGTAATTACAATGCAGTGAGATACGCTAGGGTCTAGATGGACTCGTTTCCAAATAACTTGTGAGCACTATGGTACTGCAGTTTGAGAACAATTTACTGTTACATTTAAATAATATGTTGAAGGTAATATTTAATATAATTCTACTCTCATTCGTTTATAGTCCACAATGCCTTTTTCCCCTTCAGAAGAAGTGGAGGTAGAAACACTGTGCAAGAATGTATCTCCCCAGGAACACTATATGCTAATAGCATATAGTAACACTAATAGCATTTAGTTAGTGCTAAGTGAATAATATTGATGATGATGATGATAATGATAAAAATGACTTGAAACAATGTTACTGACAATGCAATTTTGGCAGTGTTTTGTTGAGACTCTTTATGCTATAAAAGTCAATTTTAAGACAACCCAAATAGTCTATGTATTTTTCTGGTCTGTAAACTTAATTACAGAAAACAAGATTTTATGTCCCCTTGAGAATATCATTGTCTTGTAAATGAAACTTTGGAACTAGAACCAATATTAAGAAAATGTATCTTTTAAAAGGAGATTCTTCTTACATAAATATCTGTCTGAAAGAAGCAGACCAGATGACCCTGTAGAGCTTCCTGCCTGTGGTTCTATCTTGGGGTATTTGGTGTATCACCTTCCCCCAATTTTTGGCACATGGGTGACAGAGACACCATGATGCTTACTGAGAGTACCCATCTGGTCTGGCACAAACACCCCCCACTGCCCTTAAGTTCCCCTCCCTCAGATAGCATGGAAACCTTGCCGATGCCAGCTCCATAATTAAAGCAGTCCTCTGCCACCACAAAGGCTAAATTGTCACAGTTTTCTCAAGGAAGTTTTAGGTCATGAAAGCTCTAGGATAAAGCAGGCAGGAACATAATTCAGATCCTCTAAGAGGACACAGGTGGGAAAGACCTATCATGTAAATTCTGGAGTTCTTTGTTAAATTATCTTACCAGGACCATATTGCTCCCCAAAAGATTTGGTGGGCTTCTCTAGCATAGGTAATAACATATAAAATCATTTTTCTAAAATTCACAGAGACCAACTATTCAAGTGTTCTTTTGTATTGTCCTTTCTCTTTTAGACTGATAATAACTCACCATTGGGCAGATATCTCTGTGTTTTTAGGAAGGGTGAATAATGTTCTGTTAACTAATTTTATACTAGATCATATTTTCATTTTTTTTTTTCTATTAGGACCTGGGAAGTTGGAAGATATATGTCTGGTAATATATGTCAAGGTGTACCCTTATTAAAAAAAGAGAGACCAAACAACCTTTTCGTTGCAGAAAATATTAAACTTCTATCAAGTGGGTAGAATTGTGTAATGGACCCCTACAACCCAACGCCTAAGGCAGGGGCGGGGAACTGGTGGCTTCTAGATCCTTAAGTGTGGTCTTTAGACTGAATCCAAGTTGTACAGGACAAATATTGGTTCATCTTTTATACTTTTATTTTTAAAATAAAATACCAAAGAATTATACCAAAGAATAAAATAAGTTTCAATAA